>PVKE010043995.1:0-13188 GCA_004027555.1 Craseonycteris thonglongyai | reverse complement strand
GGAGAGGGCACCAGCATTATGGACACACTCAATGGTTTGGTGTTTACCTGGAGAGGAGGGAGGAGGGGGGAGGGAGAGTTGTGTGGGGAGGTGAGAGTGGGCACCAGATATATGGTGGTGGAGGGGGACCTGATTCCGGAGCTGGGCACATAATGCGATGCATGGGCCATGTGATGTGGAGTTGTACATCGGGAAACTATCTGATTGTTACCAACCAATGTCACCCCATTAAATTTAACGATAAAATATAAAAGAAAATTAAAAAAAAGTAAAAATAAAAGGGTATATGTACAAAAACCTACAATGAAAATGAATAATAAACATTTACATTCCAAGCAAAAACAAAAAAAAGAAAAGAAAAGAAATTGAAATGGAATAAAGTGAAGTGTAAAAAATGAAACAAAATTAAATAAAAGTGAAATAAAATGCAATAATGTAATGAAATAAAATGAAATGAAGTGAAATGAGATTAAATGAAATAAAATGTAATGCAAAGCAATTAAAATAAAATAAAATGAATAAATTAGAAATAAATTAATGTGCTAGGGAATGCTGGGCATGCTCAGTGGGTTAAGCACTCGCTTCGCAGCCCCAGTGTTTGAGAATCGAATCTCAGTTCTGACTCATGTGGGCCCATGTGCCAAACTGGGGTGGAGCCCTAAGTTCAGTTCTCATCCAGATTAGCTTTCCATGTGGGAGGCCTCCCTGTTCAGCCCCCAGCTCATGGGGACATGCTTCCCATGTGGGGGGGGGGGTGGCCTCCCCAGTTTGTGCACTGTGCACCCCCCACCAACTTGTGTGGAACACAACTATGTCAAAAGCTGATGATGTACAACTATGAAGACGGCTCTGGGAACTCCCGCTTCTCTTTGTCTCCCTCTGTCATTGTCTTTCTCTCTGTCAGAAAAAATAAAATAAATCTTTAAATAGGAAATAAAGTAGAAAATGGTATGAAATAGAAAGGGATCTGAGATCACCCACCTCTTTTATTCTAACCCTAAACCTAACCCTAACCTAAACTCTAACCCTTACACTAAACCTAAACCTAAACCTTCCCCTTAATCCTATCACTAATGCTGATCCTAACTTCAACCCTAATGCTATGCTTTTATAATGAAATAAAAGATATACAATGAAGTGAAATGAGAAGAAATAAAATGAAATAAATAATATAATATTGTTGCAATAAAATTGAAACAAAAATAAAATACATATTGCTCTGAGATTTCCTGCCTTCTTTTTTCTTACCCTAACCCTAAGCATAAGCACAAACCCAAGCCAAACCCTAATGCTTAACCCTAACCCTAATCTTAATCTGACCCTTACCCTAACCCTTAACCCTAACTCTAATTCTTTAACTCTAACCCTACCCCTAATCCTAATTCTATCGTTCCCATTCTTTTGAAATATTAAATGTAATGAACTCAAATGAGATGAAATGAAAAAGTATAAAATGAAGTAGTGAAATGAAATAATGAAATGACATGAAATAGATATGGCTCTGAACCCTACCCCTTCTTTTGAAATAAAATTATATAAAATGTAATGTAGTGTAGATAAATAAAAATGAAATAAAATGAAACAAAATGTAATGAAATATAATGATATATAATAAAATGAAATGCAATGAAATAAGAAGGAAGTAAAATGCAACAACAAAATGAAATTATACAAAGTTATAAAGTGAAATTATAAAGTGAAATGAAATGTAAAGAAGTGAGATGAAGTAAAATAAAATGTTATGAAAAGAAATTAAAATATAATGAAATGAAATAGAAAATGATATGAAATAGAGCTGAGATTTTCCACCTTAAATTTTCTCACCATATTCTTAACTCTAAACCTAATCCTAAATGGTAACCCTAACTCTTACCCTAACCCTAATCTTAACCTCACTTACCCTGCTTTTGAAACAAAAAAGAATTAAATGAAAATTTTTAAAAAGTAGTAATTGAATGACACGAGATCAGATGAGATGAAATGAAATGATATAATATGAAATAATGGAAGAAAATAATGAGATGGTATGAAAAGAAATGAAATGAAAAAGATATGGCTCTGATGTCTGCCTTTTCTTTTCAAATGAAATGAAATGAAATGTGATGAAAATAAATTTAAATGAAAAGAAATGAAGTGAAATAAGTAAAAAAGAAATTAATAAAAAATGTAAATGAAAGAAATAGAATGAAACAAGTGAATAGGGCTCTGAGATCTTCCATTGCCTTTTTTTATAAGCCTTAAGCTAACCTTAATCCTAATGTAACCCTAACACTAACCCTAATCCTGATCCTTAATGCTAACCTTAACTGTAACACTAACATTAACCATTACCCTTAACACTAACTCTAAAACCCACCCTAAACCTAAGAATATCCCCATTTCCTAAATCTCACCCTAATGCTGACCCATATTCTAACACTAACCATAAACTTATCCCTTCACTTTAACCCTCACCCTAACCCCTAAGACTTACCTGTAACCATATCATGGTGCAGGAGGCCAGAATGAGGCACCAGCAGCAGCCAGAGATCATTGAGAGTGACCTGGAGAGAGGGTCCCATCTCCACTGTGTGGAGTGGGTGGTCTGAGCTAGGGACCAGTAGAGCATAAGGCTGGCAAGAGGAGCAGAAATTGGGCAGTCTGGTGGCTGGAGTGCTGGCAGCAAGAGTGTGCTGGTGGATTTAGTGCAAAATGGCTCTTGATGGGGTAGGGCCCCAGCCGGAGCACTGAGTGTCCTTGGACACAGAACCTGGATGCTTCACCTGCTCTCTTCCAAAGCTAGCCCTGCTAGCCCCACCCAGAGCCTGTATTTAGTGAGCTGCTATTGGATAGCCATCATTACCCTATGATTCAAACAGAACTGGACCTTTCCCAACAAACCTCACACTCACCCATACCACTGAATCTGGAGAAAGGATCCAGGAGAACTGAGGGACAGATGTGGCAACTTCTGACTGCAGTGGGATCTCAGAGGCATAGAACACCATTTCCCATCATGTCTTCCCAAAGAGGAGGTATACAGAAACAGAGTGACTGAGTCAGAGAAGTCCTCTTTAAGGAACTCTCCCACTGTGAGAAAATCAAATAATGAGAAGGAAATATTATAAGACACTGTAGCAACACCAGCTAGGAAGTAAAAGAAAGATATATTCACATTTACCCTCTGAAGAGTCCTCGTGTCCAGAAAAGGAAACACTCCAACAGCAATGAATACCCTTGTGAACCAAGGTGCTCATAAAGGAATTTAAAAAAATCTCCAGAAAAAAAAAACTTAAGACATGGAAACATATGAGCTAAATGACACAGAATTCAAGACTACAATTCTGAAATATCTCAAAGAGCTCAAAGAAAATTGATGGAGTACAGAGGAAGCTAAGTATGCTAAAAAATGATTGAATCTGTGAAAAGAAAAAAGAGAAAGTAGAAATTCTGGAGATGAACAATACATTAAAGGAAAAGAAAAATGAAATAGCATAGGAAGCAGAGCTGACTGCACGGGAGAAAGAATTAGTGAAATGGAAGACAGAAATTTGGAAATGTCACAGAAGGAAGGAGAGACCTCAGAGATCAACAAAATGAGAGATATCTGTAAGAATTATCTGACTCCATTAGAAAAATATGATAATATTGTATTCCAGAGGGAATAGAAGACAAGGTGGGCACAGAGAGTTTGTTCACGCAAATAGTAGATGAGAACTTTCCAAACTTATGGAGAAACTAGAACCTAAAATTCAAGACGGATACTGGACCCCTAGCTGCTTGAAACCTAGCAGACCCTCTCCAAGGTAAAATATACTAAAGATGTCAAAGGTCAGGGACAAAGAAAGAATCCTCAAGGCAACCAGAACAACAGAACACCATAACCTATACAGGAAAGCCCATCAGACTATGATCAGATTTCTCAACAGAAACTGTACAAACCAGAAGGGAGTGGAATCAAGTATTCCACATATTAAAGGGGAGAAATTAGCAGCCAAGAAACATCTACACAGCAAAGTTATCTTTTAGATATGAAGGAGAAATAAAGATCTTTTCAGACTTACAGAAACTGAAGAAATTCTGCAGCACAAGGCCAGCATTTCAAGAAATGCTGAAGGACGTAATTGTACCTGAGACAAAAAGTAAAAATAAAAAGGAATAAACTTTGTAAAAACATAAGAGGAGAGGAGGTAAAGGTTTAAATTTCCAAAGAGAATGGAGATAAGAAACATCCTTTAGAATGGGAACCACTGCATATATGAAACTTTCTTTTACATGAAGTTCATGGTAACTACTCAAAAAGAACTTAGACCTGGGACACATAACAAAAACAAAGAGAAAACAGTGACAAACACCATCAAACCAAAAACACTGGTGGCAATAAAAAAATAAAGAAGCACTCAAAAAAAAAAGTCTACCAGAAAACAAGATAAAAAGCTTATCAGAAATTCTCATATATCAGTCATCACCCTAAATGGAAATGGACTAAACTCACCAATAAATGGACACAGATTAGCATACTGAATTAAAGAACAAAAAACAAGCTTATGCTGCCTAAAAGTGATAGACCTCAGCCTCAAGGACAAACACAGATGCAAAGTGAAAAAGTGGGAAAAAATGCTTCAAGGAAATGACATCCAGAGAAAAGCAAGTGTAGCCATACGTATAGCTGACAAAACAGATTTCAGGATCAAAAAGTAAGGGACAAAGATGGACATTTTATAATGATACGGGAGAAAATACAAGAAGAAGACATGACACATTTATTTATTTATTTATTTTTATATTGTTTTTGACAAGGAGAGAGAGAGAGAGAGAGAGAGAGAGATACAGAGACAGAGAGATAAGTGAACTGGGGGAACTCCCCAGTTCAGCATATGGATCTGCACGGGCCTGGGCTGGGGCCGGGATTCGATCCTCTGTCCTCGGCACTGCAAAGTGAGCGCTTAACGCACTGAGCAATCCTGGCTTCCCCAATGACACATTAATATATATGCCTCCATCAAAAAGAACAATTTACAAAAAAGTACTAGAAGATCTAAAAAGAGAAATTGACAAAAACACAAGTATAGTAGGAGACCTAAACAACTCCTTGGCAGCCATGGACAGATCATCCAAACAGAAAACAAATAAGGAAATATCAGCTTTCGGTAATACATTACGGCAATTGGAAATAGTTCACATTTACAGAATACTTCATCCTACAACACAGAATTACACATTCATTTCAGGTGCGTATGGAACATTCTCTAGGACACACTGTGTCCTGGGTCACAAAGCTAGTCTCAGCAAACTTAGGATTGAAATGTCAATCTCTGATTACAAAGCTTTGAAACTGGAAATCAATAACAAAAAGAAAGCTAGAAAAACCACAACTACACAGAGATTAAACAACATGTTATTAAAAAACGACTGGATCAAATAAGGAATAAAATAAGAGAATAGGAAATACAAGGAAATAAATGACAATGAAAACACAACATACCAAAATTACTGGGATGCAACAAAAGCAGTAATAAGAGGGAAATCTCAAGAAAAAAAAAATACAAGTAAACAACCTTAATCCCTGGCTAGGCTCACCAAGGGAGAAAGAGAAAAGACAAAAATAATCCAAAGTAGAAATAAAAGAGAAAATTACTACTGATACCACAGAAATACAAAGGACCATATAAGAATATTATGAAGGCCTATACATTGCCAAATTTTGCTACCTAGATAGAATGGTCAAGCTTTTTAAAACAGGTAGTCTACCAAGACGGAATCAAGAAAAACTGGATAAGCTAAACAGACCAATCAACAGTAAGGAAATTAAAATGATTACTCAAAATCTCCCAAAAAGCAAGAGTCAAGGACCAGATTTTCTCACTAACAAGTTTTACCAGGCATTCAAAGAGGAACTAACACCTGTCATCCTCAAATTTCTCAAAAAAAAAAGGAAAGGAAATACTTTCCAACACACTCTATGACGCCATCATTACTCCAATACCAAAGCCTGGTAACAACAACAAAAAAATAACCACAACTACAACAACTGCAACAACAACAAATACAACTATACACCAATATCTCTGATGAACACTGATGCAACAATCCTAAACAATTAGCAAATAGAATACAACAATGCATTAAAAAGATGATGCATCCCAATCAAGTGGTATTCATCCCATGACCACAAGGGTGGTGCCACATACACAAATCTATCAATGTGATACACCACATAAACAAAATAAAATATAAAAACTATATGATTATATCTATTAATGCAGAAAAAACATTAGACAAGCTACAACATTCATTTATCATCAGAACACCAAATAAAAATAGGTAAAGGAGGAAAAGGCTATATATGACAAACCCTTAGTGAATGTCATACTGAATGGGGAATAATTGAAACCTTTTCTTCTGAAATCAGGAACAGGACAGAGATGTCCCCTATCACCACTGCTATTCAGCACAGTGCTGGAAGTTCTAGCCAGAGTCATCAGGCAGAAGACAGAGATAAAATGCATCCAAATTGGGAGTGAAGAAATTAAACTGTCACTTTTTGCAGATGACATTATTCTTTATATACAAAAACCATAAAAACTCCATCAGAAAACTATTACAAAAAGTAAATGAATACAGTAAAGATGCAGGATACAAAATTCAATGTATAAAAATTCACCGTATTTTTATATACAAACAGCAAAATTTCAGAAACAGAGAGATAAAAATGATACCTTTATGAAAAAATAATAAAAATAAAATACTTAGAAATGAACTTAACAAATAAAATGAAAAACTTCTACATGGCAAACTGTAAGACACTATTAAAAGAAATTGAAGAATGTACAAAGAAATGAAAAGGTATTCTGTGTTTATAAATTGGAAAAATCAACATATTTAAAATGGCCATATTACCCAAAGGAATATACAGATTTAATGCTTTTACCAATTAAATTCCACAGACATTTTTTCAAGAAATAGATTTAAGGGGAAGCCAGGATGACTCAGTGGGTTAAGCGCTCACATTGTAGCGCCGAGGACCCAGGATCAAATCCCGGCCCCAGCCCGTGCGGACCCAAGTGCTGAACTGGGGAGTGCCCTCAGTTCAGTTCTCTCTCGTCTCGGTATCTCTCTCTCTCTTTCTCTGTCAAAAAACAATGAAAAAAAAAGAAATAGTTTGAAAAATCACCAGATTCTTATGGAACCACACACACACACACACACACACACACACACACACACACACACACACACACAAAGACCCAAATCACCAAAGCAATGCTGCAAAAAGTATAAGGCTGGAGGCATCATGCTCCCCAACTTCAGTCTAAAGTACAAAGTGTCAGTAACCAAAACAACTTTTTATTGGCAGAAAAATAGACATACAGACCAATGGAACAGAATCAAACACCCCAAAATAAAGCCACAAAGACAGCAAACATACAATGGAGGAAAGAAAGCCCCTTTCTTTTGACAATGAAACAAACATACAATGGAAGAAATGCCCTTCAGTAAACGGTGTTGGGCAAATTGGAAAACCACGTGCAAAGGAATTAATCTGGATTGTGAATTGTCACTGTATGCCAAATTAACACAAAGTGGATTAAACACTGGAATATTATAAAGAACAGGATAATATCCACATAAGACCTATACCAATAAACTGCATACAGAAAGGCATCAATACTAAACTTACAGACACTTGGTTCAGAGAGCATTTTATGAACTTGACACCGTAGACAAGGAAAGTAAAAGCAAAAACAAACAAACAACAACAAAAAGAATGGAACTATATCAAACTAAAGGGCTTCTGCACAGCAAAGGACAGCATCAACAAAATAAAAAATAAATGTAATAAATGGGAGAAAATATTTGTAAACAATGTCTCTGATCAAAGGTAATATCTAAAATATAGAAAGAACTCATACAGGTCAACAACAGAACAATCCAATAAAAGAAATGCGCAGAAGACCTAAGAAGACACTTCCCCAATGAAGACATACAATGGCATACAAATATATAAAAAAAATGCACATCTCTAGCAATTAGGAAGAAGCAAATTAAAACCATGATGCCATACCAACTCACACCTGTTAGAATGGCTATAATGAACAAGGCAAGGAAGAACAAGTGCTGGAGAGGCTGTGGAGTAAAAGGCCCCTTCATACATTACCGGTGGGACTGTAAATTGATTGTAAATTGATACAACCACTATTGAAGGCAGTATAAAGATTCTTCAAAAAGCTAGGAATGGAATTTCCATATGACCCAGCAATCCCACTCCTGGGTATCTACCCCAAAATCCTGAAAACCTTAATATGTACCTCAATGTTCATCACAGCACTGTTCATGTTGGCCAAGTCGTGGAAACAACCAGTATCCTTTGATAGATGACTGAAAAAAGAAATTATGGTACACTTATACAATGGAATACTTACTATTCAGCAATAAAAAGATAAAACGCAACAATTTGTGACAACATGGATGGACCGTGGAAACATCTTATTAAGCAAAATAAGTCAGACTGAAAGATTCAAGGAACATATGACCTCACTCATAAGTGGGAGATAAACCTCAAAGTAACAAAGCAACAAAAACTCATGGACATAGTCAATAGTAGTGGTTACCTGAGCATAAGTGGGTAGGTGGGTAGGAGAGCTGAAGGAGGAGAAGGAAATGGGTATCAAATATATGATCTTGGAAAGAACTGATTCTGGGTGGTAAGCATATAATGCAATACAGAATATTACAACTGAAAACAATATAATTGTTATAAATAAGTGTCACCCCAATAAATTTTACAATTAAAAAAATAAAATGATATGAAAAAGTGCTCAGATTTTTTGCCTTTTTTTGAACCCTTTCTTATCCCATAACTCTTAACTCTTACCTTAATCCTAAAACTTCACCACAATCCTTACTCTAAACTTAATCCAAACACTAGCCCTATCTTTCCCTGCCTTTGAAAAAAAAATTATAGATGAAATTTAATAAAAGTAAATAATGAAATGAAATGAGATTAAATAAAACAATGTAATATAAAATTATAAAATGAAATAATGAAATGAAATAGGGCTGTGAGCTGTTTTTCCTTTTGAAATAAAATGAAATGCAATAAAAATAAATTAAAATGAAATAATGATATTTAATTAAATATAATGAAATGAACTGCAATAAAAATAAAAATAATTAAAGACATGACATGAAATGAAATGGAATAAGCTGAAATGAGATTAAATGAACAAAATGTAATGGAAAGAAATTGAAATTATATGAAATAAAAGAAAAGAAAATGAAATCAAGTAAAATGAAACGAAATAGAAAATGAAACAAAATACAGCTCTTAGATCTCCAGCTTCTTTTTCTAACCCTACCAGGGTTGACTTAAATTCTTCCATTATGCCACAACACTCATAGGTTTGTATTCTATTCATTGGAGCCACAAGTTGTAAACGTTTTGCTCACTGAATGAGTACAGACTACAATCCAGTTGGGGTAGAAATCCTGAGTCCACGTCCGGTCATACATTTCACTGGTACTCCGCAGAACATGTAAAATTCAGTAAACCCAGGGAGTACTGGTGAAAGGTGGTTAACAGAGTGGGTTTTGTAAGGGTGGAAACGTCAATCTCAAGTTTATTCGCATGTCTAATAAAACTCTAATATCAACTCTGCCTTTTTTTTTGAAGAACCAAGCTGTTAACACATTATAATGAAATTCTGTATCCATGTTATATTATCATTTTATTGACTGAGGACTTTAGTAGTGGTCGGTTTTAGAGAGGCCTACAATTATAACGTCATCGACTACAAACGTTATACCATGTATTTTGTTACCCGTATTTTTGGCCAAGGTGAACTCAAGCTTTTGAATGGCTTAGTAAGCATGTTATCTCATGGAGACCCCTATCCCTTCGTATTGCAGTACAGTTCTGGTGTAACTGTTGTTTTATTCTTAACACCCTACTTTACAAACATTTTAAAGTTTTTGATCACTTGTTCGACTGCTGATTAAAGTAAGAAAAACCTCAACATGGCTTGCATTCTCATCCATGTCACCGTATTGCTATGCAATATTCCATTTTCATTGGTACATTTTTGGCATCAATCTCCACTGTCAAAATAAATTTGTGCAATATATTCCACCTGGGTTATTGTCTGACATATACTTGAACAAACATTAAGGTAGTTGGTGACTACTGCTGATGTGGAAATAGAAAGTATTACACAGGATAAGAATTCAATCACACGATTGTCAAAAAATGTTCTCAGTGCACACAGCACTGAGATATGTCATTCTTTGTGTATGATTCATAAGCCCTAGCCTTAGGCTTCACAGTTATTTTAATACTAACCCTAACCTGATGCCAAAATTGGCCCAAGACCTAGAACTAGTCACAAAACAAACTGTAAACTTGATTCTAACACTCTAGCCTTGTGCCTACTATAAACCTACTCCAAATCAAAGCTTTTGCTCTTGCTCTACTGCTAAACAGAACGCTAATGCTAATTTTAACACAGGCTCTTTACATTCTAACTGTGGTCCAACTCTAACCCTAACTCTAAGGCCATCTCTAACCCTTAACTAATCTTAACCTAACACTAAATCTAGGCCTAGACTTAGGAAACCCTTAGGAGACCCAGGAAACCCTAAGCTTAATCCTAACCTAAACCTCAGCCTACCCTGTGGCCTTAGAAGTAGCTGCAGTGCTAGCGCTAACCCTGAACATTAATCGTACCACAGTCAGACCAGAACACTAACCTAATCAAAACACCCTAGCCTGAGGCCTTGCCCTAAATATAACCATTACCCAATGCCTAACTGTAATGCTAACCCAAAACTAACACTAACCCTAGAGCAACATCTGTCCCTAAGTCTATGCTTAACCCTAGCCTTAGCCCTACCCTAGCCCTAGACCTAACCACACGCATCACCTAACGACTCTAACACCAATCGGAAGTGTAACCCTGCTGCTAAACCTACACCTATCCTATTCCTAAGCCTAGAAATGAATCTCACTCTAGCCTTAGCCATAAGCCTAGTTAGGCCTAGCCCTAATACTAAACAAACTCTACCACAAAACCTAACAGAATTCCTAACCGTATTCATAGTGCTAACCTGAATCCTAACCTTTCCCTCCACATACACAAGCTCAAGCCCTCATTTTAGCCTTCACTCTATCCCGAGCCCTAAACCAAAACCTAACTGTACCTATGAACCGAATGAAAACCGAAACCTGTACTCTTAATGTTATCCTTACTCCATCCCTAACCAAAAATTGAACACAAGCTGTAGTCTTTGCTCTGGCCCTAGTCAAGCTTGAATTTACACCCTACCAATAGCTCTAATTTTAAACCCCAACATGCCCATAAACCTAATGTTACCTATAACAAGAACCCAAACTCTAACCATAACCCTGGCCTATCTCTGGCAAGAAACCTAGCCCTAAGCTCACCCCTAGACATAATCCTAAGTGTGAGACTATCTCTAACCTTAACCGAACATGAACTAGAACTTTAATATCAATGGTAGCCCCAGACGTAGCTCTAGAGCTACGTTGGATTCTTAACCTAAACTTAATCTAACCCTAGTCCAATTCCTAAACTCTAATTACCTTAGCTCCAGCTCCAGCCCTAGCTTGTGCTCTAGCTTACCCCTAATGTTACCCTTAGCCTTGTTCCTAATTTTAAAACCAAATTTAAATCTAGGACTCGGTCTAGTCTGAGTCTTAGCCCTAATACTGTACCTAACCATACCTTCAACCCTAACTCTAGACTTAGAGCTAGCTAGCCATAGGGCTAGTCCTAAGAGCTAGACCTTGTCCTGTCACTAAGCATACTGCTACCATCATCCCTAACATGAACCCCAGTTATAGCCTTTGCCTTACTCCTAGGTCTAACCCTAAACCTAACCCAAACTTTAAGCCACACCTCAAAACTAAGGTTTTTCCTAGCCCTAGTTGTAATTTAACTCTGGGCCTAGGAGTAACCCTGGCACCAGATCAGAGCCCTAGATCTAGATATCAACCTAAACAGAAACCTAGAGCTAGTCTTAGCTTTGTAACTCTCCTATAGTTAACGTTAATGCTCATCAATACAAATGCTAATCGGAACCCTAAAACTAATCCTAAAACATTATCCAAAATGCTACTCCCATACAACTAGAAACCTGACCTCATTCTAGATTTAAGCCCAACCATAGCCTTAAATGTCAGAAGAACTCTAACCCTGGCTCTCTCTCCAGACCCAAAATAAGCCCCAGCCTTAGCCCTAAACTTAAGAGTAACCCTACCATTAAACCCAATATTAACCGTCACCAAAACCGGAACCCAAACTGGAAAACAACTCAATAGAAAATAGCCTCACCTAACCATAGTCCCAACCCTACTTTAGCCTAATAACTCTAGAACTAATCCTTACCCTAACCCTAAAACTAAACCTAACCCTAGCCCTAGCTGTAATACTAACACTAACCTTATCTCAAAACTCACCCTAGGGGAAGTTGGGATGGCTCAGTGGGTTAAGTGCTAACTTTGCAGCTCCGGGGACCGAGGATCGAATCCCGGCCCTGGCGCATGCTTAACCATATGCTGAACTGGGAGCTCCCCCAGTTCATTTCTCTCTCTGTCTCTGTATCTCTCTCTCTCTCTCTCTGTCAAAAATAAATTAAATAAATAAATATATATTAAAAAAACAAAACAACTCACTCTATAGCTAGCTTTAGCCCTTGCTCTAACTGTAACACACACACACACACACACACACACACACAAAACATCAAGCTAAGTCTGCCTTCCCAAAGCCTTTGATCCAGCCTTTGCCTTATCCTTAGAGCTCATCCTAACATTAGTCCTTTTCTAGCCATAGTCCTAACTCTAATTGTACAGTATTTTCCGGCGTATAAGATGACCGGGCATATAAGACGACCCCCTAATTTTACAGTTGAAACATAGGTTTAGGCCTATATTCGCTGTATAAGACTACCCCCCACTTCCGAGGCAACACCAGTCCTTTTTTTAATTAAATTTTTAATGAATGACATTTTTTGAACATACCGTAATACACCATACATTGATACGATAAATGGAAGGTCTCTTCACAAATGGCAATGCCATGAACTTGACCGAGAAACAAGAAATCCAAAAGAGAACATTAACAATGATGGCATCATCTGGAAAGAAAAGTACATGAAGAACTTGCAGAAAACGCTTGTTTGTGACTGACT
>PVKE010043994.1:0-13175 GCA_004027555.1 Craseonycteris thonglongyai | reverse complement strand
GGTGACAAGTGTAACACATAAGTCAAAATGTATTGTCTGGGTGGGCGGAGATCACAGTGTGAGGCTGTCAGAATTCTAGGAATTTATGACCTTGGCAAATTCCCAGAATGCATTAAACTATTGCTAGAAAGTTTTGTCTTCTACAATCGCTTCAAAGTCCATGGTACACGGAATTCCACCCCAGACATTGCGAGCGATCAATGATCAACCAAAATTGGCCTCGCGATCCACTGGTCGACCGCGATCAACTTGTTGGCCACCCCTGGTCTACAGCATAGAGAAGAGGTCTGGATTGGAGGTAAGAATATAAATGTCATCAGCATTAGCCTTTGCTGTTCTGTTTTTATTTTGCTTTTTTGTTTTGTTTTCTTAGCTGTTGCTTCTCATGATTCTGCACCTACCCAACTAACATTTGTCATTCAGATCTCAGTTTAAATGTTGCTTCCTCAGAGAGGTACCCCTCCTCCCTCTCCCTGTGTATTTATAAATCGTAAATTAGGCTCTCCCCTAGACTCTCTCTCTATTTAAACTTTTCCTTCAAAGCACTTACCATAGATTGAATTTAAATATTTATGTTTGTTTGTTCTTTAGTTCATACTGAAATGCTCTAGGGGAAAAAAAAACCAAAAAAACAAAACACTTTATTTTTCTATAATGAAATCATTTGGGCTCTAAATTTCAGGAAAAGAAGGCAGAAAAAAAAAAAAAAAAAGAAAGAAGGGCCCAGAGCTGAATTCAGATAAATTGTCACATTTGTGGGTCGAATGGAAGAGGAGACAAAAGTAGCCAAAGGAGCTAGAAAGAATGCAGAGAGTCTGGGACACCACGGGGGACAAGAGATGAGGGTGTTTCAGGACCAAAGGTGTGTCACCATGTCAGTTCTGCCGAGCACTCAGATACAGAAGACAGAAATGACTGTTGGGTTTGTAACATGGCAAGAATGGGGTGCTGGGTAAGAGGCATTTGGGTGGAATAATGTGGATAAAAGGCAAGTTTCCCTGAGTAAAGGAAAGGAGGAATGGGAAATAATATGTGAAGACAATTGTTTCAAAAAGTTTTGCTGATAGGGAGAGAAAACTACAGAGCAGCTAGATGGGTAGATGGGGTTAAAGGATGGATCTTAGAGCTGTGTGATATGGAAATATTGCTGTGGATAGATGGGAATAATGGATTGAAGGGTGGATGGTGAGAAATAACAAAAGAAAGAATTAGAGATAAATGAAGAAAGAAGAGGGAGGGAGAGAGCAGGTACGACAGTGGTGGGTGACACACCAGAATGGAACCAAGAAGTCTTTGAAACCCACTCCCAGAGCAGCCCCCAGCCATGCCCAGATCGAGACGTTGACGGGAGGTGTCTTTGCAGCCCACAGGGCAGAGAGGAGATGCCAGCCACTGCCCATAGAGGGGAAAGCCATCTCTCTGGCTAAGTGGTTAGTCTGTCAGCAGCCAGACTCTGGCCCCTGGCCAGCCACATATTGGGAGCAGAGTAATGAGTCTCTTGGCAGGCGTTGAAGAGGAAGGCTGATGTGGGTGAGTGCTGAGCAGTAGGAGGGCAGCCAGGACCAACTTCAGAAGGAGCAACCTCAGTAGGAGACTACAGAGAACAAGCTAAGGTGCAAAGCTTCTCTTCCCCCTTGTTTCTTTCACCTACACCATGTGCAACCAAAGGGGGTAGCGTATACAATTTAATTCATTCGCCTTATTACCTCTGAGGTCTGACACTCCAGCATGACTGCCCCTGCAGACACCTGGCCCTTCTGAAAGAACAGATGGGCACAGCTCCCAGCTGCCCAGGAAGGAGAGCCAGGGGTATGCTGCGGCTGAGGGGACCTCTGCAGCCCCCATGCAGACCTCATTTTCGTGATGAAAAACCTGAAGCAAGGGGACATGCGGATGGTCCTGGCTGCCCCATGAGAGGCCCAGGCTGGCTGAGCCCGAAAACCACACAGAGGAGCAGATCTGGGCTCCTGGATCTGCAAGTGCCCCAAAGAGGGGCCTCCGTTACAACACACACAGACAGTCATTCAGTGTCCCTGCTAGCCTTAGACTTGTATTTTTCAAACTTTAATGCACAAGAAAATTACCAAGGGAATTGCGTTAGCATACAAATTCTGAGTCCCTAGATCTGGGGTGGGGCCTGAGAGTCAGCATTTCTAATAAGTTTCAGGGTGATGCTGATGCTGCATTGCTTGGACTATGCTCTGAATAGCAAGGCTTAAGAGACTCAATAGGGGTTAAGACCACTCTTCCCTGACGAATATATATAAGCTCATCCACACAAACCCTTCAGACCATGTGTTAGTCACATATCCACAGGAGGCCACCCAGGATAGCGACCCCTGCCCACGTGCTTATTGTCAATGCATCCATCCCGTAACCCCACCCTGGAGGTCTCAGAATTTATAAGCTATCACACTCACCTGGGACACTTGTTAAAAATACAGATACCCTTCCCCTTTTCTCATTCCCAGAGAATCTCATTCAGTAGGTCTGGGGCAGGGTGCAGGAATACACATTTTTTATCAAGTTCCCTGGATTTCTGACCGAGGTATTTTCTCTGAATACACCGGAGAAACACAAAATACAAACACCTAGTTTCATGGTTTTCCGGAAACATGTGTACTGAAATCTGAAAATCTGAGGGCTTGAAACAATGAAGCTACGACTGACTGAGGAAGGTTAAACACTGAGGTTGGTCCCACTCAAGCATTCTATAGTGTGATTATGTTGACCACATGTTGGGTTAACCCTACCTTTCAGCAGACCAGTGGCTGCCCCTTGGGGAGGTGAGAGCTGTTTTTCAAGCATTGGTGTTAGATTTGAACAGGCTGATCAGGTTCTCCTGGGCACTAAGGACACCTTCCCACTAGCTGTTCTATTCTCTCCTTTGTGGGAGGGCGCTTGGGTCTTTCAGACACTTCCAAGTCCTAAGACAAACAAACCTTTCACTTGCTAATGGAACAGGCAGGAATCTCATTCCACTATTCAGGGACCTGAGAAATGTCACATGAATTTGCTTTCTTTACATCTGATTCTAAGTCTTTGGCCCACAAGGCTGATGAGAAATTTGAATGCAGTTATTATTGGAGATCTTAATACCTGCCAGGTGGTGTGAAGATTCCAAAAGAGCCTCAGGTCTTTAGCTCACACACTGGTCCCTTTTTAAGTCCCCCTCAATCCAGTGACTTTAATCAGAGCTGCTGTTTTGTACTTGGATCTTTGTGGGGCTGGCTTAGGATCCAGCCTCCTATGTGTCCTGTTCCCCACTGGAAACCTGCCACTTTCCCAGGACTCTGTGTGAGACCAGGTTAGGGGTCAACACACCCTTCAGGAGCAATGGGCCCATCACCATCCCAGATTTGGGGAGCCTCCCCTGCTCTGTCTCTTTGCATCTGCCTTCTTTTCCTCCCCATTTTGCATAAACCTGCCAAAAAGGTCAGACTTTTAAAAAACAAAAGCCAGAAAGAGAGGTCTTCTGTAACAAAAAGTCATTTCAAAAGGTTAAAAAGCTTGACTCACATAACTATAAAGTGAACAAACTGGATACACTGTGTATTCAATTCCAGTTTACGAAGGAACTGGTAAGACATCAAAACTGGTCCAAAGGGCATTTGAGAAGCTTGTATATTAGGCAATTTAGTAGATCTCTGGGTTAGATAAAAACCTGGTTGATGTCCAACAGGGCCATAACACAAGTCTTTGGGGGTTATCTGTTCTGCTGGATAGAAATTATTTGCATCTCCACGTAGCAAAAATCTCTAAGTTAACCTCACCCCTACAGAGTTATAAAATAGGCTTACTAAATAGAAAGTCAATGGGAAGCTGGGATGACTCAGTGGGTTAAGCGCTCACTTTGCAGCCCCGGGGGCCGAGGATCAAATCCCTGCCCCGGCCCATGTGGACCCATATGCTGAATTCGGGTGTGCTCCTAGTTCAGTTCTCACCGGGGTGAAGACCCCGGCCCAGTTCCTGCCCTGTGCAGCCCCTCTCCCACCTGTGAAATGAAACTATGTGGAAAAACCAATGATGTGCAACTATGGAAACTGTTCTGGGCCCTCCCCCTTCTCTCTGTCTCTGTCTCTGTATCTCTCTCTCTGTCAAAAACAATAAAAATAAATCTTTAAATAGAAAGTCAAGTCCAGCAATGCACTAAAACAATGTCTAGTACTACTCTCTTTTGCCTATTTTTAAGTTTTGGACAATTTTTCCAGCAGAAGGAACCTCAATGAAATCTTCTTAGAAATGGGAAGAAAAAATTATAGCAAGAACAAACCTCAAAATAATATCTCAATTATCTCATCACAAAAATGTATGACCTTCATTAATATGACTCCATTGTTATGTTAGCAAAGTATCTTTGTCTTTATTCTGCCTCACCAAAGGACTCCCCATTCCTACCTCCCTCTCCCTCTTCCATATAAAAATACCATATAAAACACCCAAATGGAACCTTAGCCCTCTAGCCTGTCCCTGAAACACATTCACAGATCCTTCTGAACAGTGCTTGAAAATCTACAAAAACGGTGGGCGGAGGGAAAGCCCATCTTCAATCTCATTAGTGTGTGATGTCAGCCCCTTTTTTCCCTGTCAAAATCTGCACTCTTATTATAGCTTGCTGTCTGCCCAAAGCCCAGCTAAGACACAGACAGGATGGAGAAAAAAGAGTTGGCTACAGAGGGGCAAATCACACCGGTGGCTGCAAATCACACCTGTGGCTGCACATCATTACACAGAGGGGAACAGCCAAAGAAATGCACCTGTAGGGAGAATTCTCCTTCCATTAGTCTGTTCAGTGGCCTCTCTTACCTCCCAGGCCTCACTGTTCATTTGAGCCACAAAGACAAGACGCCTTTTCTGTGAGCGCATAGTACTTGCTTCCCTAGTTCTTCTTGGGTTGTGCCTTTGAGTTCCTGCAGCTGTGCTGCTCCCTATCCCTGCTCCCTCTGACCCATCTTCTCTCTGTTTCATATGAAACTCATTGGGAAGTTAGCCTTTGGGCAGGAGTCAATGTAGCCTCTGGCAGAGATCCTGAGTGGAAGATCAGAGAGACCGTGAGAAAAATGTCAAGACACTGCTCTGACCGGATGTGTCTCAAGATGGGAAGAAGGTGGATCTCACAGAGGACAAGAAAGACTGCTATTCATTCCTGGTCTTTTTGATTGGAAGCCAAACTTACACACAGAGTTTAGGGAAGTTAGTTAATCCCAACCTTTAAAATATTCAGTTAGCCAAATTCCCTAGTGGGTTCTCTGTCTGAAATCCTTGCTTTATCTCTCCAGAATTATGGTTCTGAAACTTTAGCATGCCCCAGAATCACCTGGACAGCTTGTTAAACCAACCCTGACTGCCAACACACAGTTTCTAATTCAGTGGCCCATGAATTTGCATTTCAAAAGTTCACAAGTGATACTGGCTGCTGCTGGTCCAGACAACACACTTTGAGGATCACTGCTTTAGACCAATGCTTCTCAAACTTTAATGTATACAAGGATTGCCCAGGGAATCTTGTTAAAATGCAGATTCTGATTCAGTAAGTCTGGGTGGAACCTGACATTCTGCATTTCTAAAAAGTTCCCAGATGACGTCTATACTGCTGGTGCTCAGAGCACACTTTGAGTGGCAAGTCTCTAAAGCTGTGGTTCTCTACCCTGGTTGCACATTAAAAATGCTTGGAGGACTTTTGAAAAATCCCCAGTCACAGGCAACATTCCACCAATTAAATCAGAATTTCTGGGAGTGAGGTTCAGGCATCAATAGTTTTTAAAGCTCCCAGGATGAATGCAATGTGTAGCCAAGATTAAAGGCTATTGTTTTAGAGCAGTCGTTCCCAACCCTACTGCATATTTTAAATGCATGGGATGCTTTGCAAAATACCTATTCTGAGTCAATGCCTAATGCACTCCAAACAGGTCTTCCCAATCTATTATCCAAATAAATATCAACACACAGACACACAGACACAGACACAGACACACACACACAGACACACACACACACACACACACACACACCCTTTGCCTTCAATAGCTTCTCCTTGTCTTTAGAATAAAACGAAAGTCAGAATTTCTAGACATGGAGCCTGGGGCCTTTGTATTTAAAATATTACACCCAGTGATTCAAATGTGCACCCAGGATTGAGAGTTACTGTTCTAGTTGGTCTTGTAATCACATTCTACTTGTTCTTTAACCTTCACCTATTAAATGTCATCTGCCCACAGGAGCATGTGAAACTCTCCCACTTATCTGTTACAGCCCACTTCCATCACTATAACTGTTTGACCTCAGCATTTGTTCTTTGAGTCCCAGAGCTGCCTTGGGGATCCTCCATGCTTTTCTATAAATGTTAGACCCTCTTCTCTGTGTTATGACCCTGCTCCACAGTTTCTTATATCCTGTCTTTTTTTTTTTTTAAGATTTATTTTATTATTTTTGACAGAGACAGAGAGAGACAGAGAGAAGAGGGAGAGCTCAGAGCAGTCTTCACAGTTGTACGTCATCAGTTTTCAACATGATTTTGTTCCACACAGGTGGGCGGGGGGTTGGGTTGAGGCACATAGGGCAGGAACTGGGCTGGGCCCCCCCCAACCCTCTGCATGGTAAGCACACATCAGTTTGGCACATGGGTCTGCATGGGTCTGGGCTGGAATCCGATCCTCTGTTCCTGGGGCTGCAAAGCAAGCACTTAACCCACTGAGCCATCCCAGCTTCCCTGTACCCTGTCTTGACTTTTGGCTCTGTGTGTTCCCTCTCTCAGCTTCAGCTTCTCCCTCCCCCAATATTGGCTGCTTGCTTAGCCTCCCATCCTCCAGGTAAAGTATATAGACCTTGTGCAAATATTTACCACGGGTCTAGAAGGTGCCAGGCACTGTGCTGGGCAGGGGCTGCCATGTGAACCAAAACAGACATGGTCACTGATCCCGGGGAACTTTACATTCTGGTGTAAGAGATAGTGATCAGATAAGTGGCTACAGTGTTATGTGCTGAGAAGGAGATGACACAGTGCCGTGGATGTCTATAAGAGAGAAGCCTTGCCTGAGGCATGATGTTTAAGCTAAGAACCAAGAGAACAGTGGGAGTTACCTAGGTGAAGAGGAGAGGAAGATGGGGGAGAGACGAATAGCATGTGCAAAGGCTAGGCTGTAAGAGGAAACATGCCATATTGGGATACTAAAGGCCTGACTGGCTATAGCAGAGGGAAAGGAGGCTGCAGCAGAGAGCATTAGACATTTTATAACTTATATGGCACCCACTCCCTGGCCAAGGTTCAGCACATAGCAGCCATCATCCTAGTGTGACAGTCACTCAGTAACCAGCTCTGCTGGGCTATACTTTGCACAATTGAGCAGGTTGTATATTCCAGTTATGTGTGTAGTGAAACAAATGCTTTCTCTTTCCTTTTTCTACCTCCTTTCCTGGGGTCCCTCTCCTCCCTTTCTTAGGATAATGGGGCAAATCTACTGACTATTAAAAGAAGAGATGTGTACCATAGTTCATTTTAGCTGGCCAGGTACAGGCTTGACATCAAGAAGAATGTTCAAAACAGTCCTTTAGTTTAGATTCAACTTGTGCATCTTCTAATCCGTATGCTTCCACAGGAGTTGGAGGTCTGGAAGGAACTCCTCTATTTCATTCAAGTGTTCACTACATCCTCCACAGTTGGAGTATTTCCTTTAATCTTATTTTGGAAGCAAGACCCATCTCCTTCAACCATTAGAGAACAACAACAGATCTTTTCTTTGGACCTGCATTCACAATAAAATGTTTTGAGTGGAGGTGACTGATAATAGTGAAGAAGGAACTGTCCCAAAGGACTCTGATTCAGCAAAGAACTCCACAGCTTCTGATCTGTGGGTTGTGCTCCCAAAAAACATAAGTGGATCTTTTAGTGCCAAGAATAGATGGGTACTAGCCTCTGCACTTGACCCAATGAGAACAGCCTAAGCCAAGGGAGGGAAGAGGCTAACAGAAATAACTGTAATTAAAGGTAGAAAAAAGTAATGTCAAAAATGTTATAATTTCCTCAACTTTAAAAGGTTATCTATAAAAAACCCTAAAGCTAACATCTCACTCAATAATGAGAAACTCAAGGATTTCCCACGAAAATCAGTTACAAGGCAAGGATGTCCCCATTCACCATTCCTTTTCAACATTATACCGGAAGTCCTTGCAAATATAATAAGGCAAGAAAATAAAATAAAGTTATATAGCTTGGGAAGGAAGATATAAAATTGTTTTTGTTCACAGATGACATAACCATTTGTATAGAAAATCCAAAAGAATCATCCAAAAATATTCCTGAAACTATTAAATGTTTGTATAACAGCAAGGTTGCAGGATACAAGGTTAATATATAAAAGTCAATTGTTTCTCTATATAACAACAATGAACAAATAGAAATTCTTAGGTAGAAATCTAATACAATATGTATAAGATATATACAAACTCTGATGAATAAAATCAAAGAACTAAATAAATAGATATTCAATTTTCATGGGTAGGAAGAATCAATATTGTCAACTTGATCTATAGAATTAATGTAATCCTAACAAGAGCTCTGCTAAGAAAGTTAGCCTGATGAGAGAATGGAGAAGGAGAGAGAGAGAACCTCTACTTTCTAAACTGGCTTCATGAGATCCACTTTCTTTCCTTAGAATTTTAATTATTTTAATCCTTTTAAATGGATTTCAGTAGCTTGTAACCAAAAGGCCCTCAACTGTGACAAGTAGGAAATATAAATCCAAGAAAACCCACAGAAGGCTATGAAGATTAAATGGGGTAGAAATCACACTATGTCTACAGTAGGTTTTGCTCCTCTTCACTGAAAGACTATTTAATTTACTTGGTTTCTAGAAACATACATTCAGTCTAAGAACTCTGGCAAGTAGCAAGCAAGGTCTGGTGAAAAGATGCTGTATGCCTAAGACTCTGTGTACCACTCCAATTCACAGCTGACCTTCAGAGATTTGATAATTTGAGATAAAAATAAAAATTTAGCAACCAAGGTGAGAAAATTACCCAGAAATAATGGCTCTTAATCCTTGCAACACTTATTAATGATATGCATTTAGATGATTCTAATGCTATGCAATTATTCTTTCTTGAATGTAGTCATCCATCCACACATTGATTCTACAAATATTTATTTAGTACCTACTAAGTAACAGACTTTAGAGATACCAAGACATATAAGACATAAACTCTGTCCTCACAGGGCAGTGAGCACTATTCATTGATATGTTTTATAGCTTATAATTACATGTATTTGTGAGAGTCTTCATTAAATCTCTCTCTCTCCAGATATGTCAATTTTATAATGGCAGTAATTGAGTCTTTTTTTCACTGTTGTATCTTAGCATCTGGTGGGGTTCCTAGCACACAATGGCACTTAATACATATTTGGTGAACAAATGATGAATAAAGAAAGGGCTCTCAGTCTATTCAAGATTTAGAAGTCTTCTTCTGTTTTTACTTAACCTGTATTATACCCTGCCCTATAAAAGAAGATCTTTGTAGGAGAATTGGGCAATAATATATTTTGAAAGTTAGGTGACTAATGTCCCACAGCATTTGAAAATTGCAAATTCTGTGACAGGTGCATGAGCTAACAGAACCTGGCAACTAAGAATCTTCCCTGTAAGGTAGATCTTCAGTGTCTAGGGACCTTTCTTTCCTGGCAGTGCTTAGATTAAAATTGCTCAGAAGAGAAAATACATAAAACTCAGCTGATTCATTGACCTTCAGAAAATTAACCATAAAAATCAGAAGTGGATGTGAGCAACGACCATCTCTGCAGGAGGAGGTGGGTGGAGAGGACAAGGAAGTCCTTGTACAGCTGTGCAGGTTATGCCCTGCACAAGGGCACCCAGGTAAGGGAGTACAGAAGGGTTACACTCTAGCCAGGCTCTTCTCTCTGGCAATGAACCCTGGTGAGAGGCTGGGTCAAAGTGCTCTAAGGACCAGAGGTGGCCCAGTGAGGAATCCTCAGGTTCTTAGGAAGACTGACTAATGCAGGAGAGTGTGGAGGGAACCGTATTTCTCATTCATTCAGAAAGCAGTGAGGTAAAGTGTTGCCCACTGTGATGGCCTCTCTCTATGAGCCCCATCTACGCACACACTCCTATATTCGCTGGCACATTTCAGTTCTCAGAATGATAAGGGCTGTGTCCTAGTAATAGCAAGAGAGAGATAGATGTATAAAAGGACATATAAGATCAAAGCTGTCAGCAAAAGGAAAGAGACAGCCTGCTCCCCTGAAGATGAAAGGGGATGGGGTGGCAGACACTGGGGCTGCCAGGCTTTCTGTCCAGGTCTTTGTACTGCCTGGCAGTATAAGACTTCCTTTCCTGGAATGTGGATAGGCTCTACTGACACTGGAAAGAATTCACGTACACAGCCTAATAGAGAAACAATTTAATACCAAATAGCTTTAAAAAAGAAATTACCCACATCCACCCCTATTCTGCTCTTTGTGGCACATGGAAACTCCAGAGCTATTTCTAGCTTAAGACACAGGGGTGCTGATGAACAGTGGGGTTCCTGAAACTGATTGCTGATAGGACCAAGATGTTGCCACCCCACAGGGGTGCTAGGGACAGGCAGCTTAACTGCACATGGCCAGCACATGGTGGGTGGGTGGGAGTGCGGTTGGCTTGTGGGGTGGGGGGAAGAGGGAGATGGAAGTGGCTCTGAAACTGCATTCTGGAAGCAGTGAGCTGAGGACATTGTGGCTCTGTGTGCTTCCAACACCACCTTTCTTCCAAAGCTCTAGGCTTAAAAGGGATCAAAGAAAGAAAGAATGAAACTCTAAGGCTCTCAGCATAGCTTCTGTAGTTCTCTTGCTTCAAATCTGGAATGTAATTTGGGGGGAGGGGGGCAAGATATTCCTGATGGAGAATATGACTAAGAGAATGAATAATCTTAAGGAAAGTCATAAAAACATCATGGGGAGGTGGGTAGGGGGAGTGTGAGGTGGGTGGGGGATTGAACTTCAGCTACTATAAAATTTTATAGACTTCGAAGTCAGGTGAATTTGAGTTCAATTCCTGCCTCTTTTATGATCAACAGTGTGATCTTAAGCAGCTGCTGAATTTCTCTGTGCCTCAATTCCCCTCATCTGTAAAGTGGAGAAAATCCAAGGCATAACATGACTGAAGTGTTTTATTGTGGTGAGGGGTAGCCCTTGAGTGGTCAGGTTTCTGTCCACGCTTCTCAGCCCTCACTTCTTCTGAACCAGTCTGTCGTTCTAAAACCCAGGAGCCTGCGGACTCCTGTTCTACCTCTCCTAGAAGTATTTGTTGGTTTTCTTACTTTTAATATTTTATCGTAGTGGAAAGTTTGCTATTTTTGCACACTCAAAGAACGAGTAGAAATGTGTCTTACATGACATATGTTATGTTACTTACATAATGAAATTCACACACTGTCTTGTTTTCAACAGTTTAAAATATTTTTTCTTTCTAGGATGTGGAATATCAGACATTACTCCCCCTCAAAACTATGTCTAAAGTGATAGTAATATATACAAGGAAATGATTTTTGTAAGAATTAAGCATGTAAATACTTAGCTCCATATCCGGCATATGAGTGCTAAGGAACATAGTGGCTTTGTGGCAGGTATGTATTTGCAAACACCACATTTTGGTACAAACATTGCCCAATTACTTTCAAAATCAAATTATATCTTACCTTGAGCCTCTGCTTTCTACATCTTATTTATTATTGGAGCTGGAATATTCCCCTCAAGTCATGAGAAGATCTGAGAAAACTTATACAGAGAGAACTTTGCAGGATGCTCTCTGGTCTTCAGTCCACACTGGTCACTTGCTGATGTACTCATTGTCCAAGCACTCAGAGGTGGCTGCTCTCCTGTTTCCATTCCTTGTTTAGTTTCATAGGGTTTGCAGTGGCTGGAAACCACAGTTCCTAGCACCCAGGTTCCCCACCTCCCCAGCCCTCCAGCTCACCATCTAGTTATTCTCCTCTGAGACAGAGTCATCTCTCTGGGAGACTGCAAAAGAGTAGGGAGTCTACCAGTTAGGAACCCCGGAGACTCCAGGAGCCCAAACCATACTCTTCTCCAGCTCAGAGAACACCTTCTTTTCCTGGAAGGGAGGAGGGCTCAGGAGAGGGCTGCTTCAATCTCTAGCCCTCCAAACACCAAGTGATCTCCCTCTAATAGGGGCCATTTCCCTTTTAATTCACCTTTTCAGTCCATTATCATTATTATATTTGAACAAGATGTATCAGCTTATCACAGAAGTTTATTATTCTTTTTTCACATTTTTACTTTGACAATCATGAACACTGTCAGAGTTACTATTTAATCAGACATCAAATGAAGATCTAAGTCCAGAGAGCTGAAATGAGCTCAGGTCCATTGAGAAACAGAGCTCAGTCTTCTAATTCTTTGTTTTAATTTATTGGTTTCCTTCTTCCTTCAAGATAGCACAGAGCTTAACTTCACTTAGTCTCTATGAAATATCCTCTGCTTATCCTTCTCAGTTGGAGAGTTTTCCTAACTCATCTATGAGTTATTTCACTTGACTGCACTGTGTACCAGAGGGAGAGAGTGGGTCTGCAGGAGTCTGACCCTTTCAAGCTTGCCTAGAATTTCTTTGCAGAAGGCAACCAGCAACCCAATCCTGTGGTCTACATGTAAAACATCTGACTTTCTCACCAGTGTGGTTAAATCTTGTTTTTTTCCCTCAGCAGGAGCTGGCTGAAAACTGACATTGTATTTGCTGGCTGGAAGCACAGCTTTGCAAGTTATTTCAAATGGTGTGCATTTCTGCTAAAAGGAGTCAAGCAAGGTCAGCGTGAAGGGCATTTGTCTGACAGCCTCTGGGGATAATGAGTGTTTTTTTGTTTACCTCAAGGAGGGGAAGAGAGAAGGGGATGAAGACTTGGGATCTGCAGTCCAGAAAAGTTCTGCTATTGGCTGTCACCATAGATGTTTCTAAAGTTGTCCATCCGTGAAGTAAATACCTAATAAAATGTATGTGAAAGATCCCAGCTGCTTACAAAGTGTATATGGAATGGCAAAGGGCCAGAAAGAGGAGATAATCCTGAAGAGTAGGAGAGGACTTGCCCTACCAGATATCAAGAATTTACTGTTGGGGAAGCCGGGATGGCTCAGTGGGTTAAGCGCTCACTTTGCAGCCCTGGGGACTGAGGAT
>PVKE010043993.1:0-13173 GCA_004027555.1 Craseonycteris thonglongyai | reverse complement strand
TGCTCAAAATGAGTAACTGCTGTTGCTGCGGGTGGTACTAATCCTACAGTAGAACATACGAAAGCTTCTCCAAATCTATCTGTGACCAGACATGTGCTAATAAGTTTTAGTCTCATAAATATAACATCCTAGAAGACCTCATCACTTCCATCTTTTATAAGGAAATTGGTCATTTCTGAAGTAAAACCTTTCCTTTCTTTAAACTTGTTTCTCTTCTTATATTCCCTTTTTCAGGCTCGGCACCAGCTTCTACCCAAGACGAAGCGAGTTCCCATTTCACCAGATCCTCTTTACCCCTGGTGATCCAAAATGCATATTCATCTACCTAGCACATCCTATGCTGCTGCTGCCTTGACTCTTCTAATCCAGGCCTTCATGTTTATGCTGTGTGCCTTAAACCTCCCACAAACTTGACTCTTTTATCTGTCTTCTTCCATCAACTTCTTTCAATTGTAAACTCCTTGAGAGTGCCAGGTAGGATTTATTCTTGTAATCCCAGTGTGGCTGGCACACTGAGTGGCATAGAGCAGGCACTGAAGAAATGCTTGCTGAATAAGTTAATACAGTTTTAGCCACATCTGCATAGCACAGCACAGCCTGATTTTCCTGTTAATTCTCAGCTTTCAAGTTAGAAATAAAGTGATGCACAGCTGCAGCTGGGGCCTCAATGACCCTTTGGGGGATTTTCTCTTGTTAGGTTCAACCATTAGCAGTAATTTTTGCTGTAGCAATGTTTGCTCTGGTAAATTCAGGGAAACTAAATGGTGCTAATCATAAAAATAGCCATAATTATGCAGTTTTTGTTGGAGTTTGCTGGATTTGAATTTGGTTATGTATATTTTCAGACTCAGTTCCGTGAAAGAATAGAAGACAGTTTCTTTTTCTCTGGAGAAGAAAGACCTCAAACTAACACTTTAATGTTTAAAAATCCTAAATCTGTGCCAACCCTCCAGATGGCTTTCAACAAAAAGTGTCCCCTTCTCTGTAAAGGCTTCTCTTTTGCTTTGGTGTCAGTTGACTCTGTGTGTCCTAATTTTGTAATGGTAGGCCAGTTAGTCTCTTTTCATATCACTTGGTCTTCTATAACACGGGAATAACAGCACCTTCTTCGTAAGGGTGGTGGATTTCCATGAGTGACATATTCAAAGACTTCATCACAGCGCCTAGAGTATGCTAAATGACTGGGTGGCTTTGTGACTGGTGATTTCCCCATCCCTGGTTTCTCCAACACAATGCCACAGAGCAGTACAACAAAAACAGCAACAACAACAACAAAAAGGGCATTGGCCTCAGGATTAGAGAGCTGGGGGCCCCAAAATATGCAAGCAGAACACAACATCATGGTTACACGATAGTGAGCAAGTCATTTAGCTTGTATCTGTTGTGATCTCCTCATCCATAAAATGGTATAAGATACCAATCTCAGGGCACCGAGAGGATTCAAAGAAACAGAACATGTAAAATATCCAACATAATGCCTGGCCTATCTCTCCTCTCATTTATCAAGTCATTCAAAATATTCTTGTCATCTTTGTTCTCAGAATGCTTCCTGATATTTCACTCCATTCTTATTGTCTAGTCACCAAATCAAGAAACATCTAAAACTCTGTGTGCAGGTTACTGATACCATAACCTACGCCTTCTGCATTCCCTGGCTTCAGGTGCTCAGTTCTTCGCTCAGGTCAGTGGTAATAATGCTGACCAATTATTCTTCCTAAAAATTCTGACCAAATAGTTAAGATATGCCTATAAAATGTTTTATAACAACTCAAACTCATCCCTCCTTTCTTTAAAATTTCTAACAACTATGGTGGACAGTTTATACAATCGCATTTGATTTTGCAGT
The DNA here is from genome assembly GCA_004027555.1 of Craseonycteris thonglongyai. Classification (NCBI taxonomy): domain Eukaryota; kingdom Metazoa; phylum Chordata; class Mammalia; order Chiroptera; family Craseonycteridae; genus Craseonycteris; species Craseonycteris thonglongyai. Next base: position 11,327 of record PVKE010043993.1, on the reverse strand, counting down.
ATTTTGAAGTTTTCTTTAGCTTTTTGTTTTGTTTTGGTTTTATGTCCCATTCCTTTTAGAAAATATATTCGCCCAAAGCAGGGGCTCCATTTCTCTATCACAGGCAGGTTCTAAAATGATCCCTAATGATCCCGTTCTTCCTTGCATACGCTCTTCCTCTTAAATGAGAACTGGACCTAGCCACTTGCTTCTAACCAGCAGAATATAACAAAAGTGATGGGACGTCACTACTGAGATTTGTTCACAAAAATACTGTGACTTGCATCTCTTTTGTCCTCCTGCTCTCTATAAATAAGCAGCCATGTTGTGCATGGTCCTATGGAAAGGCTTACATCAAAAGGAACTGATATTTCTGGCCAACAGCCAGCAAGGGCCTGAAGCCTGCCAAGTCACATGAGGGAGTTTGGAAGTGGATCTTCCGTGTTCTGCCAACAGCTGGGAGTAAGCTTGGAAGTGGAGCTTCCCCCAGTTGAGCATTTAAATGACGGCAGATCTGGCTGACACCTTATTTACAGCCTTGGGGGAGATTCTGAGTCAGAGGCATCCAACTAAACTGACCCACAGATGCCATAATGTAAACATATTACTTATTTTAAGTTGCTAAGTTTTGGTGGTAATTTGTTATACAGCAATAGAAAACAGGCATAACAAATACAGAAAAACAGGGAAGTAGCTTTGGAAGCATGAAGTGAATGAGGGCTGGGAGGATTTTGAAGGGTATGTTAAAGTAAGCCAAAATTGCCTTGAACAACAGACTGCAAGCAGAAATCTGGACAAACCCTAGTTGTGTAGTGGCAGAAAGCTTAGCAACATTTACACCTTCTCTAAGGAGAAAGTAGATGTCCCTACTGAACTGAGTGACCTAGCTACCATATTTTCCGGTGTATAAGACGACCAGGCGTATAAGACGACCCCCTAATTTTACAGTTAAAACATAGGTTTAGGCCTATATTCGCTGTATAAGACTACAGCCTCGGAAGTGGGGGGTAGTTTTATACAGCGAATATAGGCCTAAACCTATGTTTTAACTGTAAAATTAGGGGGTCGTCTTATATGCCCAGTTGTCTTATATGCCGGAAAATACGTTAAGTATATTTCCAAGTGAAGTGTTGAAGGTGATGCCTGATTTCTTTGTGCTGCTTTTAGTAAAATGTAACCAAAGAGAGATAAATTGAGAGGACTAGTAAACAGAAAGGAACCAAGATTTATTGGTTTTGAAAGTTTTGATTTTAAAAGTAAGAAATGGCCTTCAAAATTTAAATCCGGGTACTGAAGGAGAACATGGTCTAAAAATAAAGTATAGGGTATGACTGTAAAATCTTTTTTTTTTAATTCTGAGCTTAGGAAACTCAATTTTTTTTTTTTTCTTAAATTGGGTGGTGAGCAAGCCTGTCACTTGTCCTAAGGAGACTCACCATCTCTATTTGCCAAGGCTCTGTTCACTATACATACATCACTGAAAAGATAATATGAAACAAAGGCCATCAGTGACTCTGCTCACAAGACATGCAGAGAAGTGAGAGCCACAGGGGAATTGTCTCCAAACAATATCCACACTTGCTTCTACACCATCTTGGCTCCAAGTGAATTTTCCCATGAGGATGATATTCCATCAGCTACAATAATCAGTGTGACTCAGAGTGGCTAGGACCAAATCCATTCCATCTATCTAATAGCATATAATTAAGAACACTACAGTAGACTCTCTGTTAACCACAACTCAAGCAACCGGCACTCTCAAAACCAGAATTTTGCCAGTTGCTTGAGATTTTGCTGCTTGCTTGAGTTCCAGTTAATGGAGAGTCTACTTACATTTATCCAGCACCTACCAATCCCCATGAGTGTCAGTTAACGGAGAGTCTACTGTATTAAAATAATTCTAAGCAGCAGAATGAGTCCAACCTGCAGTACAAAGATAAACCGTTTTCTCCAGGTTTCTGGACCCTAAGGCTACACAAATCCCACAAATCATTAGGATGACTGTAGGAACCCAGTGTCTTTCTCCTTAAGGGTCTTTATTAATCTCTCTATGTGGAAGGTATTAATGTAGATATGCCAGAATGTCTCAATGATTGCTCGGACTCGGCGTTGGCCAATAACAACTAGCCAGTGAGTTGCAGTTGAGCTGAATGCCTTCTAGGATTGTGATGGTGCCACTGATCACATCACCGAAATTCAGGAACAAACTTCGTAACATCTCATCTAATTAAATAAGTTAAATGTGTCTGACCTAAGAATATTGCTGGCAGGATGTATATAAATAATGTTAGCTCTCTCAGAAAAACAACCCCGAGTAACCAATAATAGCCTCATTTTGGAGAAATTTCTGGAGTCATTTGAGGCTACATGATCTAGTGGTGGTGTTTCTTTAAACACCACATCTAAGGTACAGCTACATGAACAGCACAAAGAATGTGATGACTTGCCACAAGTTGTTTCCATAGTTTCCATCCCAAACTGGTCATGGACAGTAGCTTAAGAGTAAGAAAAATATAACAAAGTTCATTAGGGGTGTACTGGTCAGAGATACAAAAATGGCCTTGAGCTCTGCTGATTGAGCAAAGTGACCAAGTTCATTTTGGGGTGTGCAGAGCTGGTACTGAGATTGGAAGCAGCAGAGAGCAGTAGACAGCAGCAGACAGCTCAGCTGAGCCATCAGTGAACCAAGCCCAGGCATTTAAGGAACCCTCTATGAACTAAGGCCTCCCTGAGCTAGAGGCCATGTTTTTGGAGGTGGAGTAGCAGATAAAGTTTCCCTAAAATGGAAAGCTGCTACTTGTTCATGTAAATCTAAGATGCTATTGGGCCAGGCTGGCAGCTTGCTTCAATCAATCATTTTCATTTGACAACCAAGGTTTGTTGGGCCCTTCTAAACCTATTGGTCAATGAGTTCAAGCTGACTCATCTCAAACTGAGAATATTAGGTGAGAGAGTCACAGACCTTCATGGGTCAGGCAGTTTCAGTTTCCATTAAGAGCTTAATAGGCTAATAGTTGCCCCCTGTGTTTTTTGTTTGTTCAGTTGACTGATTGGTTGGTTGGTTGGTTGGTTGGCTGGTTGCTGCATAAGCCATGTAGTGTTGTTGGACTGGGAAATGGCCCAAGTATTCTGGCAGCCATTAAGTATTTAAATAAGCTGTGATTTCCCCTTGTCTTTCTGCGATTTGATATTGTTTCTGCTGGACCATCTGGGAGAAAACAAGGAGAATGATCTACGTGTTCTACTATCACTGCTCTACATACAGTAATCCCTGAATGGGATAATCTCTATTGACACTAGTGGGACAAAGAAGTACAGGTACATAACACATCAATGTCATTATATGTCTAACAGTGGAAGCCATAACAGCATTACCTTGTATCTATCCAAGCAGTCCCATCTACAAGGCCATTTTAGCTTCCCTTCCTACTGTGAACCATACCCAAAACAAATCAGCTGAATTTAGTCAACCTTTCTCACTATAGGATTGGGTGAGATGGTGATCTGTGAGTTGGTATCCACAGACCATAAAGTTTGGATGCCTCCCCTCCCAAAGTTCCCCAGCATACTCAAGGGGTTCATATAGCACTCGGTCTCTGGAGGACAAAAAGATCTCAGTCTGATCCCTAGTCATCTTTCTCCTTAATGCAGCTATGGTCAGGGTAAAGAGAGGAGGCATCAGGGGACATGGAGGCAGTTCTGTGTCAGTAAGAAGGTACCTTCAGTTTCAGTTTTGAACAGTGCAGTGGTTACTCAAGTTTTAACCAAACTTCCAATGTCCACCTAAAACACTATTTAGGGTGAGTCATCATTACTAACACAATCTCTTTAGATTTGGGGAGTCTGCCACAGCAGCCATCATCTTGACACCTACAGCGGGGACTCTGTTATGGAGTCCATCTCAATCTTGAACTCAAAGGTGGTTTGAACATAAGAAATGAGAAAATTTTCCAAGGTGGTGAGGCTGATTGTAAGAATTTGGGACAGTTTCTCATTACTTTCATCAGCATTATAGACCAGTCAGGACACAAATACTCATCTGTGGTTTCCCAGAAGTTTATCTATCTCAAAGAAATCTCCCTGATAGGGTCAATATTCCTGTAGAGCAATCAAGACCCACTGCAAAAAGCTACGAGATCTTTTACTGTCTGAATGAATCTAAAGTTGGCATGATAAACTCGAGGAGGGGTTGAGTCAAAAGGCAGCCCAGCTGTTGCCCTTCCCTTACCTAGCACTATGTGCTTTGCTCCATTATCTCTTCAGTAGATCAGCCAAAGTTCTGGATATTTACCAGGCTTGTGACCATGGTGATTATAAATTCCTTCCCTTCATGTTCAGTGTCAGTATGTTTCTCTGTGTTATCTAAACAAAGTCAGAATCTTCCTCTAACCCAGAATGGGTGTTTGTATTAGTTGATACAGTCTATCATGATTTTTGTGCTGATACTTCAAGCCACAATTTCCAAAGTGATGAGAAGAGTGTCACATGATGTCTACACAAGTAGACATGTCAGGAAGGAAACCCAGAGCTTGGTAGCCCACATCTTTTATAATAGGCAATTAATATTGCTGCCCTTGCTTCACAGGGAAAGACTATTTCTATCTTCCAAAATTGTTCATACACAAATACTAAAAAAGATAGTCCAAACCAAAGGGCACCGAATACCTCAGAAATGTGAAAGCCACATAAAGAGTTATTTGTCAGTTATTATTTAATGGACAAAAATGTCTAGAAACTTAGCTGATTTTTAAAGTTTCTATAATATTGTTTACCTTTTCAAAGATTTCCCAACCACTATTCCTTCATATATATATATATTCTGCTCTGCAGGTAAACTGGTCCTCTTAAAAACCAGTATTGACTGTTTCTCAGTTAAGGAAAACAAACAAAAACAACAAAAAACTTCTTGTAAATAAAAACTGAAATCACAAATCTCAAATTTATGCCCTTACTTCATATATCGTTAGTTGTGATGATATTTTCACACTGTGGTTATATGGCTTTTTTACAGGTTGCCTTGAAAATGATTTAAATCTTTACCATATATATTTATTGTTTCCACAGCAAAAAGCAAGTTGTTAAGGAGTATAAACTATATTTTATCATGACTCAATATTCCCAATTCATTTCCTCTTAAAAGATGTTACCCATTTACTAGGACATAAATGCCATTGTCTTTAAGTCCCTAATAAATACATTTTATATGAGGAGAGAACCAGAGCTCCCTATTTTTCCCACTGAGACCCAGAATTAAACAGTCAACAAACCAAAGTAGACCTCTGTAATTCAAGTGTCATAGCGCAATTTCAAGTTGGCAGCCTTCCTTGAGTTTCGTTTTACTTTCCAGGGAAACAATGAAATACTTATTCTAATGCCAGCAAAACTGTGGGAAGAGACTAAGAGATCTGTATTTCCTTGAATTTTAATCTGCAGAAGAGAACAACTACAGTGATCAAAGTGGTACATGTATTATTATTATTTTTATAATTCTATAATTATTCAACTAATTGAATCTTGGAAAATATGGTTTAGTCATATAAAAATGGATGCAGATGACGGCAGAAATGCTAACAGGTCATCAAACAGAACCAGAAGTTACAGACTTTATAATAAACAAAAAGGTAAAACCAACAAAAGTGTCATTGATGGTATTCCTATGGATTAATAATAAATATAATCTTAATCTTACAATTAATTTCCTTTGAGGGAGAATAACTCTACTTCCTCATTATGACGAGCTGGTGGTTCATTCCTTCTTAAAAATCTCTGCAATACCGGGACTCAAAGGTCTTTACACTAGTTTTCCTGGCATCTGTACAATGGAAAACTCCAGTTGACTGCATCTAACCCTTTCCACAAATTCCTATAACCCTAGACCCTCTACAGTGCACATTATGTAAGTTGGAGGCTGGATGGAAAAATCTGTAATTTTAAAGAAATACAATGAGATTCCCCCATTGAGGTAAGTTTGAGGCACAGGGTCTTAAGTCATTTTATAAGTCCTTGAATAGCAGGAAATATGTCACATTCATTTTATATCCACATAACTGCTAAATAAAAGCAATTACATGTGGCACATTTCAATTTTTTCATTAAATATTGAACTGACACAAAGAATATTTATGTAACATATGAATGATATAACCTCTACCAATCAACTAATGATCTAGCTCAAGAAAAGCAGCAATATCACTGTATTTTAAGTACGGGCCTCTGTGAGTATCTCCTTGACTCTACTTTAAGCGCTTGGTCTGCAAAGTAATCCCACTGAATTTTATCATTTTTAGTTTTCTCTAGTTTTATTGTATTTTAGTGTAATTGTCTCATGTAAGAAACCATTTCTTACACTGAGGTCATGAACATATTCTTTTACACTGTTTTCTAAATTTTATAGTTTTGCTTTCCACATTTGAGTAATCAATCCACCCAGAATGAACTTCTGGGTACAGACTGAGATAGGGGTACAATTTCAGTATTTTTCCTTCACTGAAAAGCCTAACATTTCTTGGCTCATACGGAGTGTTATTGATGTCAGCAATCAAATTTTTATATATGTGAGGGCCTGCTGCCCTAGGATCTAGTTTAATAATAAATATCCTTTTTATAATTCACATAATGTCATGGTTATTTCTGGTACATTATTCTTTCATACATATTTTTGCAACAGCTTACCAAATTCTATTTTAAAATTCCTTATAATTATTTTTACTGAAATTACACTGAATTTATAAATCACCTTAGAGAAAGTTGACTCAATTACTCTATTGAGTCTTTTAATCCACGAATAAGGTTCCTTTGTCCTTTTATACGTATAAGCTTTCTTTAATATTTTTCAATAAAATTTCTCCATGTAGGTCTTGCCTGTCTTTTGTTAGGCAAGGCCTTGCCTTTCACCAAAGTCACCTATAAATTATACCTTTCCTCTCTAGATGCATTCAAATAGATATTATACTTTTTTATTATGCATCGAGCAAACCTGCTAAAATCTTGTATTATTTCTAACAATATATCTGTAAGTATGTTTGAAGTATTTTTAAATAGACAATCATATTACTGTGAATAATAATAATCTTATTTCTTCCTTTCCAATCTACATGTAATTCTTCTTCTTGCCTTCCAGTATTATGTCAAATACAAGTACTGACTGATTTTCAAATCATACTTGAATTATTGGCTAATCTCAGCTTGGCCATGATATATGTTTTACATGTTATTCAATATGGTTTGCTAATATTTGTTGAGAATTTTCTGCATTATTTTTTGAATAGGATGGGCCTATAAATTATCTTTCCATTTTTATCTGGTTTTGATACCAATGTTATACCTCATTACCTTATACATTTCATATTCTTCACGTTTTACTTACTGAATTCCACTTTCATTTTTGTCTTCTGAAATCTGTTATATGTGAATAGAGATATTTGTTCCAGTTTTATATAACTGATAAAATAACTGGAGCTTATCTTTCTTTTCTTTCTTCTTTCTTTCTTCCTTACCTCTCTCTTCCTCCCTCTTCCTCACTTTCTTCTGTTTGTTACTTATGATGATTTATTTCCCCGTGAGTTTTTTACTTTCAAATTGTAAGCTCATATTTCTAGAAACCTTCACTTCTAGGTGAGTGCCTCAAGAAAGAATATGCTATTCTTTTTTGTTACTCCTAAAAGGTAGCATAAATTCAGGCTGCTGGATCATAATTTCTCAGAGAAAATGTTTTCTTCCCTTTCACTCAGCACCAAAGTTTGACACTGGCAATTTCCCATGTAGTCCTTGAAGTAGAAGATTAGATTAATTTTCATCTTATAGAGCAGTGGATCTCTATAGAGCAGGGGTTTCGATTCCTTCCTTTCTTATTTTGAATTTACGTAGGTAGGTTCTTCGAATGTGTGATATGGGGGAGGGCATCCATGGAGTCACTCCAGGTTATTAGTCCTTGAAGTAGAAGATTAGATTAATTTTCATCTTATAGAGCAGTGGATCTCTATAAGGTGGGCCCTAAGCTTTATCTACTATACCACAAAGCATATCAATTACAGTATTATCCTAATACATAAAACACTTAGGATAAATATATTATAAAAAGTGAAAGAAGTCAGACATAAAAAAGTACCGGTATGTGCTTTATGATTTCATGCAAATGGAATTCTAGAATTCACAAAATTAATCCACAGTGTCACAAAGTAGATTCAATGGGCTGAGAGGAACTGCAAAGTTCTAAAAGGAAACTATTAGAGGTAATAAAATGTTCTATATCTTGATTGTGGTGGTGGTTATTCATCAAACTGCTGACCTAAACACATTTAAAATTGGTGCATTTTATTGTAGATAAATTATTCTTTAGTTAACATTGATTTTAACAAGTGAAATATACATATTTAATAAAATTATCAAATCATACAATTAGAGGACCTGCACATAATACACTTGTCAATTTTATGTCAATAAAATAATTTTTGAAACCCCTTTAAGAACTGGATCTCCAGAAATCAATTAAGAAGTTCTATCACCATACTTACTAGCATCAATATCAGTTTAAAATAAATGGAGCCCTTATCAGATGTGGAAAACCTCCATGATACTGCTGTTTTAGGACATTAGTCCTTGTTCAAGTCACCAGTTTTTACTGGTGATGAAAATGTATTTCTATGATTGAAGTCTATTTCTGAGTTAATACATAGGCAGGAGAAGATGGCTATCAATGGAGTACTGTTCTTGACATCAGTTAGGCCATTTTGACTATTCTGTTTCTATTACATATTTATTCAGTTATGACTAAAAAGAAATCATGTCAATATAAGTTGCAAAATTGCTATTTCTGGGGAAGCCGGGATGGCTCAGCAGGTTAAGTGCTCACTTTGAAGCTCTGGAGACTGAGGATTGAATCCAAGCCCCAGCCCCTGAGAACCCATATGCTGAACTGGGCTGTACTTACCATGAGGGAGGTCCCCAGTTCGGTTCTTGCCACCCGCCCCCCTGGTTCAGCCCCTGGCTCAAGGGGCATGCCTCTCGTGCAGGAGGCCCCCAGCCCAATTCCCACCCAGTGCGGCCCCCTGCCCATCTGTGTGGAAAGAAAACATCTTGAAAACTGATGATGTACAACTATGGAGACTGCTCTGAGCCCACCCCTTTTCTCTGTCTCTCTCTGACTCTGTCAAAACCAATAAAATAAATCTTTTTTTAAAAAATGCTATTTCTAAGGTCCCAAGGTTTTCAAGAAATTAAATGTGCATATTAATTTTTTCTGGTTTTACATGTATATCATTTTGGTGCAATGTGATAGAGCTAAGATCTTCTTGAAAATTTCTAGTCTCTCAGAACAATCACAATGTGGTAGCAAAAGCTCATAGAAAAGTGATAAATCCCAAGTGTCAAGGACAAATACAGATTATTACTTTAGTACTTTCCCTATCTCCAATCTTTAGTCTTACTAGATTTGGCATTCTTTTTACCCCTGTATTGTATGCCACTATTTCCTCAATGCCTCAGATTATATTCTTAACTAAATTTCATTCTCCTCATTTAACTCTACAGTCAAATTTTCATCTTAACACCCATTGAGTAATTCAATTCAGTTCAATTTCTTGGCTTTGGCTAATCATCTCAGTGCTATGTTCATTCCTGGATGCATTAAAAATCAATCAGCTATTTCAAACTTGTCATTAAGAGATTATAAACTAGGGGAATAAATTTATGGGTGAATAATGATAGAAAGAAACATACACAGTGTTTCTGACTTATAAAATGGGGCCCCCAATCCAGATGAGAGAGTCCACAAAAAGTTTGTGGAGAAGATAAGTGTAACTTAAACAGAGGCCTGAAAGGCAAACAGGATTAGTGGGCATACAAGGGTAAACAAGAGTCGGTGCACGGCATTTGAGGTAAAGGAAGCAGGACGAGGAATATGAGCATAGGAAAACCACGGGATCCCTATGGCCTGCTAGGAAGGTCAGTCTGCTTCTCAAGGCTAGTAAGGCCCATCTCTCACGGTGTCTTTTAACATTATAGAACTTTTTGGTAAAAAGAATTATTCTCAACTTATGTTTTTAAAATTGAAAAAAATACTGTGATTTTTGTTTGTTTCTAAGACATCGGTTTACCACTGCAAACTCTGTGGTTCATCACTGTAATACAGAATTGCTCTAACCCGGTTTCTAGGAGTACAAAGTCTGTATTCTCAAAAGAATTTAACCACGTGAAAGAATTTGATAAAGTTTGTTTTTTTGTACCTGGCTCATGAATAATTATCACATGGTATGGTAGTTGGAAGAAAACAATATAAAAACACATTCAAATCACTTGCATTACGATAAACAAAATAAAAGAAAATGAGCAACAAGAAGATGACATTATTTAGATGAAAGTTTTGTGTTCTAAGCTTCGTCTACCATTGATACTGATCATCTTCCTGTCTGTGGTCAAAGTTATAATAATAATGCTTCTACATAAAAATAATATGTCTAAAGAGGACCTTTCAAGTAGAAGAGGATGTCCACCTCCTGGGGATTGTGTGTGCGCATGCGCATGTGCGCATAAGTGCATACAAATACATTATTTAGGTAAAATCAAACATGGATATAGTCCTCAACTGACTGCTTTCCAAGCACCTTAGAATTCTTTTTAAGATTTATTAGTTTTTTTTTGACAGAAACAGAGATAGACAGAGACAGAGACAAAGGGGAGGGCCCAAAGCAGTCTCCATGGTTGTATGTCATCAGTTTTTTGACATGGTTTCTTTCCACACAGGTGGGTGGGTGCCATGCAGGGCAGGAACTGGGCTGGGGCCTCCCACATGGAAGGCACGCCCCTTCAGCCAGGAGCTGAATGGGGGTGGGGGATGGGGGCACTGAACTGGGGATAGTTCAGCATATGGGTCCACCAGGGAGGGATTCTATCCTCAGTCCCCAGGACTGAAAAAGCGAGTGGTTAACCCCCTGAGCCATTCCAGCTTCCCCTTGATTCTTAACAATAAATACTACTGTCAATATGGGGATCACAAACCAAAGAATGTAATTAAATTTAATGATTTTAAAAATCCAGTCAAACTGGAATCTGTAAGCAAGTTATTTAAAATGTTTTTTATTTGCCCTATTCTTCAAGCTCCTCTAAATCACCATAAGCTAATCTCCCTTTTAGTAACAATTAGAATAGTTTTCCGATGTACAAGTCCACATCACATCACCCATGCATCGCATCATGTGCGCACCACCCCGAATCAGGTCCCCCTCCACCACCATATATCTGGTGCCCACTCCCCCCTCCCCCCCACAACTCTCCCTCCCCCCTCCTCCCTCCTCTCCAGGTAACCACCAAACTATTGAGTGTATCCATAATGCTGGTGCCCTCTCCCTCCT
>PVKE010043992.1:0-13173 GCA_004027555.1 Craseonycteris thonglongyai | reverse complement strand
ATCTAAAGGAGCTCACCACCACCAAATTAGTATTACGACAAATATTGAAGAGACTTCTTTAAAAAGAAAACATGGGACCTTGTTTTTCTAACCTTCAGAAAAAGACTGGACTGTTTTTGACTTGAGGCAGTAACAACAAATAGAATGACAGTGTGTCAAGTCAGGGAGAATAAAGCTTCTGTTCTTACAGAAAGCCTCTCTTTGCCTCAGGGATGCCAACCGCATGGCCCTGGTTTGGGCACAGGGTGGCAGGGATGAAGTTAAAAATGTGGTAACACAACCTCTGTATTTGTTTTCTCATTCTCCTTATATTTTTTTCTTCGAACAACAGTCTCTGTTTACTCAATTCAGAACTTTTGTGGGAATAAAGGTGCCCAACTAGAAGCAATTTCCAGTCCTGCTGGTCAAAAGATACCCCACCCCAACATTCTAAATCCAAAACAAAATTCCAGTAAAGAAATCACCCAATAAGCTAGAGTTGAGATGCTCCTTCTTTGACTCTCATCTTTGTGAAGAACAATCCTGAGTTAAGGGACAAGATACCATGGAGATACTGCTTTCTAGTCTCTACCTGAGCCAACCAGCTTGACCATAGTTTGACCTGCCTTCCTCCAAGAACAGCGGGGGCACTTAGTCCAAGCCTAGGGCTCTAGACAGCAAAGGCCAAAAGGCCATATGAACAGAGAGATGAGGACAATGGGTGACAAACAGCAGTTAGAAGTGGAAACATTCCTGAGGACATAAGGCCTGTCTAGTGAATCTGGGTCAATAAATAAATTACTGCATCTCTTTCACAGTTCTGGTCTCTGAAATGACATACTGGCTCATTTTGTTAGATCCAGTGATATAAAGAAAGGTGCAGGGGGTGTTGGGTCTAGTTTTTTGCTGGTTTCCGGTCTAAGCTGTGCTCATTTACTCTAGAATCTGCTGATGATGCCTCCCAAAATTTTACCCCTGAATCTCACAGGAAAGATTCTAGTTACGAACTCACTGGTTGGGAGGCTTTGGAGGAGGTCAATGCTCTCCCAGTCATGAATCCTGGCCAGCACAAGGTCTCTCTTTGTATCTGGAATTCAAACCCAGAATTCTCATCGAGTTCTCTGAAATTTCATCTACAATCTTAGCCACTTCCCTCTACTGCTCCCTGAGCACTCCTATCACCAGAATCCTAGTCAACCAAGACCTAACTCCTCAGGTGAGCGAGAACCCTCAGACATGGCTCTATCAGGGTCATTGCTTCCTTTAGTCTTCTTGTTCTTCTTACCATCTTAAAGAGCCAAAAGGTTGTTTTTTGTCTGCTATTCACTTAGCGGCACAAAGAATAGTCAGCGAGACTCATGAGAAATATACACCCCTATATTCACATCCTACTTGACATTTTGCAGGACGCTCATCTTGACCAACTGAACTCATGCCAAAATAACCCCACCAGGTATGATTATTCTCACATAATAATAAGATAAATAAAATGATGATACAGCATTTAAGACATGAAACATGGGAATTTAAATGCAGTCTTCTGAGTGAGTTCGGACGGTGATGCTCTAAATCAGCTGTTTCCAGGTGGCCAAAACAAAGACAAAGTTGATAAGGTAAACATGTAATTGATCAGACAGCATGGCCCTTATTGCACCGCTATTGCAGATGCACACCAGTGCTTGTCAGATTTTCATATCAATATAGCCCAAAAGTTGGACAGCAGTGAAGGCACATCCCTTGTGAATCCGGGATTGTAACCAACATAGAACACCCATGTCCCATATCAGAGGAAAATCTCTTATAATCTTAGAAATCTGTGTCAATGTCATTCCTCATTCCACTAATATGAAAGGCTTTTTTTTTTTTCAAGAGAACTCAGTGAAACGAATGTGTTATTTCCCTGTTCAACCTGTGACACTTAGAGCACCACATGTTGAGATAAAAATTTGAGCAAAGTTTCCAGCTGTGAAGTGCAGTTTTCAGGATATGCTCCAAAGAATAGGAACACATATCCCTCCAAAAAGCAATGACTGAGCGCCAATCTGCTGCCAAAATCATAAGGAGATAGAATGTGTGCTTCATATTCAGATGAAAGATTAGAAAGCTTATGTGAAGTGTAGAAACAGGTGAAAACCAAGCTAAACTAAGTACATTCTCCCCACTGTCACCTAGAGGTGTGGTCAACATTTTAAGATCACTAATGAAATGTAAGCTTTTTACCCTCTCAGTGTCTAAGGAAGTGGTACAGTCTAGACTATGGGAGCCTGAAGGCTCTCTGCCCTATGTCCCATAAGCCAAAATCCCATTCAAGCTAAATAAATGTGCTCTGACTAGATAAACAAGAAAGAGGGTGAAAGCAATAGGGGTCTGGGTTCTGAATGTGGACCAGTAGGCTTGGAGCTATGGATGTGGTTTCATAGATGACTAATAAATAAATATATTCCACTCCAGCCTAAAATGCCCAAATCACAGTGCATTGGTGGGGACAGAGTGAGCAGGGCCCTGACAGCAGTTCTTGATGATAGGGAATCCAGGAGGTCAGAGGTGGGCAGGAGGAAGGCACTGAAGCAAATCCCCATGATTTACTAGTCCAAAGTCACATAGAGACTGTTGAAGAGATTACAGGGCCTCACGAAAAGTTATCAAGAGGCTTGCCCTATGTGCGTCAAAGACAGAAAAGACTCTGCTTATGGCCTGATCATGGAAAGGCCTTGGCTAAATTAAGAAGGTGAAACCTGGTATCTTTAGCATTTTTTTGGCTCTGGCCAAGTGGCTCTTCCGAGTTTCTGCAGACATCTCTTCTACCAACTGCTTAGCCTTGGCTAAAAGGCAATGGCAGATTTCTTTGGGTACCCTGGTGCACGGGAGAGGTGCTGAAGGCTCACACAGCCTAGATTTGAGAAGAGTTTTGATAGAAAAGCAATGCCACAGTACAACTTCCAGACTGAAGTAGGAAAGAGGGCCCAGGGCTCATCTACAACAGTGCAGTGTGCGTGCCATTAATTCTTTATTCCCATGGATCTACTGGGATGAAGTCACAATGAAAGGTCTGAGAACAGCCACTGTCTCCTCCCACTTGGAACAAGAAGCAGGGTTTACATTGGGGTGGGGTAACCTGGCAGTAGTGGCTGTGGAGCAGCCAGTGTGAGAACTTTGGAGTTACTGGGTGCAGGCTTAAGCTGAGGCTTAAGGGTGGTTGTGACTTCCACCTGTGGGCGGGGTTGAAACCTGGGTGGCAGCAGAGCTTCAATGTGTGCAGAGTCTCATGTCCTACAACCTTATTCTAATTGAATTTTGTTTCCAGGAGGTCTTTTAGGTGTGTTTTGGTGGGGTTTTTTTGTTACTGATCATAGTTTGGGATTTTCTACATTGACCATTATATCATCTGTGAAAGTTTCCAGTTTTATTTTTTCCGAATATTTATAATTTTATTTTCTCTTGTTGGCATATGGCAAAAGCTAGAGTTTCCAGCACAATGTTGAATAAACTTGATGAAAATGATATTCTTTTCTTCTTCCAAGTGTGAGTGAGAAAATATCCCAGTGTTCACCATTATGTAAAATAGAGCTTATATGGGGACTCTTCAGAACCGATCGAGTCATGTATTAGAAGAAACAGAGGCATGTATGGCTTGAATGTCTTTTTTTCTAATCAAGTCATGGCTCAAACTTGTATTTTAATTCCTGTGTGTTGTTAATATATCACTAATGAGTGTTCTATTTGGTCAAAGTTTTCTGCATAATATGATGAGATACTATGTTTATTTTTATCAGCAGATGCAATGATATACATCAATTAATTTGTTAGGTTTTGGGCCCTGGAAGTTGCAGAACAATCCTGTCCCACCTGTTAGTGTTTGTTCCAAGTAATTCAGATCTACTGATATTTAAATAAATTTTGAGAGAGCTTGACTAATATTGAAGGTCAAGTTCCATTTGTTAATTAGAAACAACAAAAGTTGAGAAAATTTATTACTTTTAATAATGAAATGTCAAGATTTCTGCTAAGATACATCATCCCATGCATTCTGTTTTCAGAAATAAGATGAGCATGGAGCATTTGAGGTGTTATTTTATTTAGCTAGTAATATCCTATTTGCATTTCAACCTACCTTACCCAATTTTACACCAAAATACAATAACACATATTAAGCAAAAATTGTACTTTGCTTCATTTACAGTTACATTCTACAGACTTAAAGCTCTGCCTGGCATATAGTACACACACAATACATAACTGATAAATTAATGAACCTATTACAATATTTTATGGAAAATATATAATGTCTAGCATATGCATAACCAGATTTTTTTCTGTATTACTTTAAAAAAGTCATGTTCACCTAATTTTCCCAATCTGGTATTCCAAAGCAATAATGGAGTGATCTACTGGCAGTGAGTGGCTGGAGGAATGGCCCAGCTTTGGGACATGGAGTGTGGGTGGTATGGTGGTGAGTGTTTTCCATCTTTCAAAAGGAAGAAAGAAGAGCATGGCCCTGCTTCAGAGCCAAAATCTCAGACAATGTAATGGTGGCCGCATGAGATCCAGAGTCTGGCAGAGGGACTTAGAATGGAGCTTGCACTTCCAGCCCTGCAATTCTGCACAACCCACACTTTGAGAGAGGCACAACTCAAGACCCTGAGCACAGGTAGGGCACATCTTCCTGGGAGAGTCACCATGGAGCTCAAACTGGGCAGCTGTGCCAACACTTTCCTCTTCTACTCTCACTCTGCAGCACTGCGTTCGCTTTCAGGATGGCAAGTACTAGCTTTCTGGTTCTTTTCAGGATTTTACTGGGCCCTGTGGCAGCAGTCTTTAGAAGCTCAGAGAGTTCTGGGCTTCTGCCAACCATCTTGGCACCACAAAGTCAGTGGAAGAAGGTAATTTAGCTCGGCCATGCCCAATAAGTTTCTTGGTCCACTGCCAGTGTGCTTCCCAGCACCGCGCCCATGTTCCCTTCAGGGTGCTGGTCTGGTGAGGGGTAAGAAGGCCAGCTCTGGGCTGAAAAATAGGTGGAGGTTTGCCTGCACTTTGCATGGATTTGGAAGCCTTATCCTTTGGATGTTACCCCAGAGCAGCCCCGATATTTATGGTGTCTTACTGCAAAGATTACTTTTCAATAGCAATGAGTATGCACATTAGCCTTGGCTGGTGAGGCCTTCTTCTGAGATTGGCAGTGGTTCAGCTTCACTGAAAGCAGTTTTGGGATGGAGAGAAGGTCAGGGCCCTCAGAAATATAAAAAAACTTTGGAATGAACTGCCCTTGTGGGGAAACAAATGGTGGTCTGGTACTTTCTCAGTGGGGGTGGGACCACCTTGTGTCCTCAATGACCAGAACCATTATATCAGGTGTGGTAGCTGAGCCCTCTTTCAGGAGGGTTTTGAAGCTCTGGGCTTCACAGCTCACTTCCAAGCTGGAGAGTGGCTTGGCTTACCAAGAAGAAAAGTGAGACTCAGACCTACATGGCCAGGACTGAAAGCAATCAAATATGTTGCCCAAATACAACTTTTATTAAAATTACAAGCCTTTTAAAATCCTATAGACACGAGTGGTCCAACTGTAAAAAACATTTCAGGACAGTTAGAACAGAGACTGGCAAGAATTCAACTGCTTTTTCATAGTCACAGAATGGCCTAAGTGTCTGCCCTGAAGGCAAGTCCTCTGCTGACAGTGAGGTTGTGGTTCTTTACAGTGTAGATTTACAGTGGTGAGTTTTCCTGTTGCTAGGTAAGAAAATACCACATTAGGATGTCAGTGCTACAGGCAACATCACGTGCAAACCAATGATGGTGTATTTTACAAGCATGACCTAATGAGGTAATGCTTCCTGTAGCCTGGCACAGAGAAAATAAAGGGGGAACCAGCAGGTCAGCCCATCCTGCAAAAAGCTGGGGGGAGGGTCTGTTCCTCCAGAGGCTTCACTGAGTCCTTGAATACCCGCTGAGAAGCAGAGCACTGCCCCACACTTTTGCAGGCTAATGTGCATACAGTTGAAGCCAATTTCAGACTGAGCACCTCTTTTCTCTGTTCATGGCAAAATGCAGAGAAATGCAAAACTGTACAGTGCCACCTCCCCACCACACCCATTCAGATGTTCCTCCACACATAATTTCTGCAGGGTCCTACAAAACTTCAGGACCTTGTTTTCTAATCCAGATTACAGAAAGTGCTGGCAACATGCACTGTCACAACCAGCGCTAGAAGGTGTGCCCAAATACACTCGCAGCCACCCAGAGGATGCACCCAGCTAAAACTTCCAACAAGACAGGCCCAACTGCTGAATAGGCCAAAGTTTTTGGCATTTAAAAATGAAAATGGGGGAAGCCAGGATGGCTCAGTGGGTTAAGCACTCACTTTGCAGCGCTGGGAACTGAGGATCAAATCCCGGCCCTGGCCCGTGTGGAACCATATGCGAAACTGGGAGCTCTCCCAGTTCAGTTCTCTCTCTGTCTCTGTCTCTGTATCTCTATCTCTATCTCTCTGTCAAAATAAAATAAAATAAATGAATAAATAAATAAAATGTAAATGTTGGAAGTGCTAGTAAGGAAAGCATGAAAAGCAACCAATTCTTTCCTGGATGTGAATTGGTGGCTTAAGCTAAACACACACAGAGGAAGAATAATATATTAAGGCTTTATAACAAAATATCACAATTTTTACTTTAGAATACATCCACACAAAAAAATCTAATTCAAGGTGGGGTAGGGTCTGTGAAGAAGGGATAGGAGGCAAAGGGTGGAGTGTCATACTTAGGGGTCCTAATGAGAGATTAGGGAGTAAATAGGCATTGGTAGTAGGACATAGTAACAGGGACAAGGTGGTGAAGAAGTGTGGAAGGGATGGTGCAGGCTTTATTTCTGGTTACTCTATCAGATGTTTCTAACAATAATGTTATGTCCCTGGTTGAAGAAGTGCATCCAAGGTTTGTTGCCCACATCTGAAAGCTCCTGTGGGGTCTCTTCTTGATGCATCTGCATGTTCTGCTGAGCAGAGGAGCCCTCTAAGCTTTCTAGGACTGGCAGGGTCTCTTCCTGGCCAAGGTGTATTCTGTGAGCCAGGCTCACATCCACAGGAACTTGAGAGAAACAAAGGCATGTCTCTGAGTCACATGACAGCCCCAGCTCTTGTATGCCAACCCCTGCATGGCCAGAGAGCTGTACTCACCAAATCTGGTGAGTGCCAGTACCCTGAGGGTAGGGGAAACTGGGGAAGCTCAGGAAGGCATAACAGCAAGGTTAAGAAAAGCTCTCAGGGGAAGCTGGGATTGCTCAGTGGGTTAAGCGCTCACTTTGCAGCACCGGGGACCAGGGATCAAGTCCCGGCCCTGGCCTGTGTGGACCCATATGCTGAACTGGAAGCTCCCCCAGTTTAGTTCTCTCTCTGTCTCTGTCTCTCTCTCTCTGTCTCTCTCTCTCTCTCTCTGCCAAAAGTAAATAAATAAATAAAATATTTAAAAAAAAAGAAAGAAAGAAAAGCTCCCAGGAACTCTCCATTCATGTCCTTGTTACCCAACAGGGGTAAATCCAGCTCCTCCAGCTTCCAGAGCTTCACCTGTAAGGAGAGAAACTTAGCACCCACACCCATTTGCCCTTCCCAACCTGAGGAGATGGCCAGTGCCTCTAACCTCATTTCTGCTATATCTTGGACCAGCTGGCTAACAGATTCCTGCTCCCAGAATCACTCCCTCAGTTCAGCTCTCAGGAGATATGCCCTGTATTGTCCTGTGAAAAGAGAGGGAAAGAGAATAGGGTTCAGCTGCTGAAACACTCCATGCACCACACTGAACCACTGCCTTTGTTTTAAAATGTATGTGTGATGCCTCTATCTTCTGAGAGCTGGCTGATTAGATGTTTCAGCTCCTGTATGCAATGTTGTAGCTTCACGTTCTCTTCCATGGCTTGGTTGAATTGGTTCTGCAACCAAAGCACACTCAGGACTCAGCTGCCCATAGCTCAGCCCACACAGCACCAACATGCTGGTGGATACCGCTAACATTCATGATGTCAATGGCCACGTGGAGGGCTTGATCAGTCTCCATATGCACACTCTGCCCTTCAGTTCCCCATGTTGGGTCCTTCTCCACCAGCTTAGTCTTGGTTAGGTGTTTAAAGTGAGTGTTGCCATATTTTACGTGCTTCTGTTGGCCAGGAAAGCAAGTGAGAAGAAACAACATTTGCAGACTTTTCTCATCAGGGGCTCAGAAATCCATATGATGTTACAACAGGGGGGGTAGATCTTAAGGGAACAAGGCTGTTCAATGCAATGCCTATAGTCTGAAAGGGTTTGAGCCCTGATCAACGTACAACTTTGGGTAAATCAAGATCTCTATCCTCCTATTGCTAGTACCAAACCCATAGCATTAACACTTACCTAGTGCTCACTGCAAAGTATTCAACTAAAAAGAGTTCAAAGTCCTTCTGAATTATACTGCAGCCCCAGTTCAAACATGCGAGTCTGTTTTTCTGAACATGCAAAGATGCCAATGCACATTATATTGGTGATGCCTTGGGCTCTATTGCTGGTGGTATTTTAATTGTTTTAACTTTGCTGCATAAAAGAAATATTTAATTATTGTAGCAGTTGAATAGTAGTACTGCATATGAATAAGGTATGCCTTCAGATTATGGTATTGAATGCAATTTTTAAGAATACAATGATCAGGGTTAGAGACAAATGCTTGTCCTCCAAAGGGAGTGACTGGACCACCCCCCTAATGTATTATTTGTGTAGTAGGCCATTTATTAAACTGCCCATGACAGGAATGGCATTAAGATTGCCATCCACTTGTGGTGGAATGAGATGAAAACAGAGGCAGCAATAAAACATGTTTGCTACCCATGTCAGACTGAATTACACTCTGGGGTTCTGACGGTTAGTGTGTGAACCAAGGGGTAAGAGGCATATAGCTGTTTGCAGTCACTGGATGAAGAAACACTAGCAGGAGACATGAACTCTGCAGCAACTGAAGGAGTTGCATGGTTCTAGGTATCTGTCATATGACAGAAGAGGGGGTCAGGGGGCTATGTGGGAAAAACAGCATGTCACATCTATAGATACCAATGTGCAGAGAAGGGAGGACACATATTTCTCCAGTCAGAGTGACCAGTACACAAACTGGGAGCCACTCTGAGGTGTGGCTATGGCACACCCAGTGTTTGGGCCAATCTTTAGCCTCCAGGCTGACCAGAGCTCAGAGTAGGACAGCACGACCTCCATTATGAACACATGGCACCTTGTTATCCCTGGTCTTCAGAAAAGGACAGGACAAGTTCTGACATATGGCAGTCAAAACAGTTGGAAAGAGGACTTCCTAGTCCAAAGACACCCAGAGATTGGTGAGGAGATTTCAAGGCCTCACCAACAGTCATCAAGGTGCTTGCCTTGTATGCCTCAGAGGCAGCAAAGACTCTGCTCATGGCTTGACCATGGAAAGGCCTTTGGCTAAATCAAGATGGAGAGATCTGGCATCTTTGCCATTATTTTGGCATTGAACAAGTAGCTCTTCTGGGTTTCTTCAGACATCACTTCTACCAAATGCTTAGCCTTGGCTAAGTACCCTAGGGCATGAGAGGTGTTCTGAAGGCTCACCCAGCCTAGATTCAGTAAGCATTGTGATAGGAAAGCACTACCACAGTACAACTTTCAGACTGAAGTAGAAAAGAGGGCCCAGGGCTCATCTACAGCAGTGCAGTGTGCGTGGCCTTAATCCTTCAGTTCCATTGGTCTACTAATATGAAGTCACAATGAAAGGTCATAGCACAGCCACTGTCTCTGCTCACTTGGCATAAGGGGTGGGGCTTGCCTTGGGGTGGGATAACTGGGGAAATGTGGCTGTTGGACAGCCAGTTTTAGAACTTTGGAGGCACTGAGGGTGGGTCTTAAGCTTAGGGCTTTCCCAGGGTGTGTGGAACTTCCACCTGTTGGTGGGGTTGAAATCTTGCTGGTGGCAGAGCTTCAATGTGTACAGAGTTTCATGTCCTACAACTTTTTTTTAATTGCTTTTTGGTTCCAGGATTTTTTGTTGTTGTTAATGATGATATTTTTAGATTTCCTAAAATGACCATCATATCATCTGTGAAAGTTTGCGGTTTCATTATTTCTCAATCTATATAATTTTATTTTCTCTTGCTGCCATAATGCAAATGCTAGAGTTTTGAGCATAATGTCTACTAGACTTGATGAAAATGATATTCTTGCCTACTTTCAAGTTTTAGAGAGAAAATATTCCAGTGCTCACCACTAAGAACATTATAGATTATTATCGGTCTTTCAGGGAACCTATCCAGCCATTAGAAGAAACAGAGACATGTAAGGCTGAAATTCTTTTTTTTTAAAAAAATCAAATCATGGCTCATAGCTTCTATATTAATTTCTGTGTTTTGTTAATATATAACAAATGAGTGTTCTATTTTGTCAAATGTTTCTACATAACATGATGAGATACAATGTTTCTTTTTATTTGCACATGTGATGATATACTTCAATTGATTTTTTAGGTCTTAGGCCCTGGAAGTTGCAGAACAGTCCTGTTCCACTTGCTATTGTTTGTCTCAAGTAACTCAGATTCATTGATTTATAAAGAACTTTCAAGAGAGTTTGACTAATATTGAAGATCAAGTTATGTTTGTTGAGAAGAATCAACAGAAGTTGAGAAAATATATTAATTGTAATAATGAAATGTCAAGATTTCCACTAAGTTACATCATGTCATGCATTCTGTTCTCAGAAATCAGATGAGCATGGAGTATTTGCGGTGTTATTTCATTTATTTAGAAATATTATTTTCTCATTTCAACCTACCTTCCCCAATGTACCAAAATACTACAACACATATTTAGCAAGAATTACACTTTGATTTATTTAGAGTTATATTCCAGACTTAAATTGCTGCCTGGCACATAGTATACACACAATATAAAACTGATGAATTAAGGAATCCTTTACAATATTTAACAGTAAGATATATAATGTCTAGCATAAACATAACATAATATTTTTCTGTCTTACTTTAAAAGCTCCATGTTCAACTAATTGGCCCATTCTGGTATTCCAAAGCAAGAATTGAGTGATATACTGGCAATGAGTGCATGAAGAAGTGTCCCCGCTGCAAGACATGGGGTGTGGGATGTTTGGTGGAGAGGTCTCTCCATCTTTCAAAAGGAAGAAAGCAGAGCATGGCTTTGCTTCAGAGCCAGAAATTCAGACAATATAGTGGTGGCCACATGAGATTCAGAGGCTGGCACAGGGAATTGGGCTAGAGCTTACACTTCCAGCCCTTCAATGCCTCACCACCTACTCCCTGTGAGAGGCACACACGCACCACTCAAGACCCTGAGAACAGGTAGGGCACAGCTTCCTGGAAGAGTCACCGTGGAGCTCAAACAGGGCAGCTGAGCAATCTCTTTTTTCTCCTCCTCTTGCACTTCAACACTGTGTTAGCTTTCAGGATGGCAACTACTAGGTTTCTGGTCCCTTTCAGGATTGCCGTGTGCCCTCTGGATGCAGTATCTACAAGATCAGAGAATTCTGGGCCCCTTTCATGTGTCCATGACACCAGGAACTGAGTTGAAGAAGGTAAATTTGTTTGGCCATGCCCCAAGTGAGGCCCTTGGTTTTCTGCCTGTGTGCTTCCCAGCACCACGCCCATGTTCCGCTCATAGTGGAGGTCTGGTGAGTGAAAAGCAGGCCAGCTCTGTGCTGCAAGAGAGATAAAGTAGTTCATGGGCTCTGCAAGAATTTCGAAGTTTTGTTCTTTGAATTTTTTACCAGAGCAGCCCCGATATCCATGGCACCTTATTGCCAAGTTTCCTTCCTGTCACCGAGTTTGCACATTGGCCTTGGCTGATGAGGCCTCCTGCTGAGAGTGGCATTGGTACAGCTTCACTGAAGGCAGTTTTGATATGGGTAGAATGTTAGGGTTCTGAAAACTATCAAGAAATCTTGGAATGATGCGCCCTTGTGGGAAAACAAATGGTGGTCTTGTTCTTTTTCAGTGGGAGTGGGACCACCCTGTGTCCTCGATGCCCATAACTACTATATTAGGTGTGGTAGCTGAGTCCTCTTCCAGAAGGCTTTCCAAGCTCTGGGATGCACAGCTCACTTTCAGGCTGCAGAATGGCTTGGCTTACTCAGAAGCAAAGGCAGACTTAAAGCTACTTAGGCCAGGACAGAAAGCAATCAAATATGTTGCCCAAATACAACTTCAATTAATATTGCAAACCTTTTTGAATCCTGTGGACATGAGTGGTCCAACTGTGAAATACAGTTCAGGACACTTTGAACATTGGCAAGTGTCCAAGTGCTTGTTCTTAGTCACAGAATGGCCTAAGTGTCTGCCCTGAAGGCGAGTCCTCTGCTGACAGTTAGATTGTTACCCTGCACAGTGCAGATTTACAGTGGTGAGTTTTCCTGTTGCTAGGTAAGAAAATACCACATTAGGATGTCAGTGCTAAAGGCAACATCACGTGCAAACCAATATTTGTGTGTTTTAAAAGGATAACCAAATGAGGTAATGCTTCCTGTAGCCTGGCCAGAAGCGGAGTGAGGGTAGACCAGCATGGAAGCCCATCCTGCAAAGGGCTGGGGGGATGGTCTATTCCTCCAGAGGCCTCACTGTGTCCTTGAATGCACTTTGGAAATCTGAGTTCTGACCCACCCTCCCCAGGGTAATGTGCATTCAGGTGAAGACCATTATTGAGTGAACACCCTTTTTACTCTCTTCAGGGTCGAAAGTAGAGAAATGCAGGACAGTACAATTCAACCCCTCCCCTCCGCCTTCACACACACAAACACCCATTCAGATGTGGTTCCACACAGAATTCCCTCAGGGTACTACCTAACTTTGGGGCCTTGTTTTCTAACCCAGACTACAAAAATTGCTGGCACCATGCACTGTCAAAACCAGCACTAGAAGGCTGAGCCCAAATACACATGTAGCCTCCCAGAGAAAGCACCAAACTGAAACTTCCAACAGGACAGGTCCAAATGCTGAATAGGCCAACAATTCTGACACTTAGAGATGAAAATATTAGAGGTGCTAGTAATGAAAACATAAAAAGCAACTAATTTTTTATTGGAGGTGAATTTGTGGCTGAAGTTAAAGGAAGAGAGAGAGGGAGAGAGAGAGAGAGAGAGAGAGAGAGAGAGAGAGAGAGAGAGAGAGAGAGAGAGAGAGAGAGAGAGAGATGTAGAGG
>PVKE010043991.1:0-13171 GCA_004027555.1 Craseonycteris thonglongyai | reverse complement strand
CTGATTGCAGGAAAAAGACAGTGAGTTTGGACACTAATATGATCAGGACAAAGGCCAAAGCTCTCTACGACCAAATCTTGCCCGATGACGACAATGAAGAGGCTGAAGAAGGTGCTGACGAACCTCAAGCCAGTACTAGCGCTGCCAGGAGTGATTTGCCTCCTCGAGGACGAGGCTTTTCAGCCAGCAAAGGCTGGTTTGAAAAATTTCAAAAAAGATACGGCCTCAGAAACGTGCTTCTGTATGGTGAGGCTTCCTCTGCTGACAATGATGCTGCTTGTCCTTACGTGGAGGAAAAGTTTCCTAACCTCATCAGTGAGGGAGGCTACCCCTCCCTCACTGAAAATGAAGAGGAAGATGAAGAAGAAACTAAAAAGCATAGCCTTACCCTGGAGAATCTGCAACAATTGTGCAACATGGCAAGAGCGATGCAACAATTTGCACAAGACATTGACGACAATATGGTTCGAGCTGTCGAGTTCAGCAATCGCGTTGACGGGGTCATGTCCTTGTACAGGGGAATTTTGAAGGAAAAGAAAAAACAAAGACAACTACCCATCACCATGTTTCTCTTTAAGGTAAAGCCCCCAGCTCTACTGTCAGCGCCTCCAGCAGAAGAGTCTCCAAGTGAGCCTAAAGCTTCTATGAGTCAAGTGAGAGCCTCTCCTCCACCACCAACACAAGACTCTTCGCCTCTCTCAGAAAGCAATGTTGATTAATGTTTATCACTGTATAAGGTTTTGTAATTAACCTTATTAGCACTGACACGTTTAAGTAAATACGTATACTGTTGTAATTTTTGTCTTAAATGAGTAAAGTATGAATACTGTTTACATATTTAAAACATTCTTGTACCCGCATACACGAAAATTCCTAGGGGCAAATTCTACTTCGCAGTTTTTCAGCTTTCGCGGAAGGTTCTGGTTCCCATTAACCGCGAAAAACGAGGGATCACTGTATCTGCAAATCGTTTCCTTCAGAATGCCTATTTAGAAATCTTACAATTCAATTTTAGGCAAACAGCCTAATGATTAATTAGGAAAGGATTTGCACAGTCCCTTTGGCAAAGATGTAACAGATGGCAAACAAACTCACAAAATATGCTGAGTGTCATTAGTAAAATTTGCTCATTTCTTGTAATATTAAAGATGCACTTACCATATGAACAGCAGTTCTAGTCCTAGGTATTATCTCAAAAGAAAGGAAAATTTATGTTTAAAAATTACCAACATGAACGTTTTATAGCTTTATTCAAAATAGCCAAAGGTAGCTCACAAAACTCCTGAATATTCTTGATAAGTCTAGGAACACTAACAAATCTCACTACTGTTCTCCTCTTAGAAATCCGGGTTCCAGCATGGACTCAGTCATTAGGAACACCCAACAATATAAGCAAGAACAGCTTTTTTTTTTTTTTTTGCCACAGACTATATTTCCATAACTGAATTAATTATGCCTTTTCTGATTTTAATTCCTAAGATTTCACAAACCTTGACTTATACCCATTTATAGTTTGTTAAAAAGAGTTAAAACTCTCACACATACACACTAACAATCCCATTAAACACCAACAATCACACATCACAGACAGCTTGCATATCTTGCAATAGAAAAATCAGAGAGAAACTCTGAGTGTCAGCTTGTACATGAGCAGTGTCACAGAAAAGATGTGGTAATGAAGCCAAATCCCCGCCCAGCACTACAAAGAGCTCTAGGTAATTTCAGAGGGTTTTGCTGTACCTGCTGCACTGTGAACTGCTGGCCTGTCAAACAGGTCACATACTCATTGGCAGAGCCCTGACCCCTTGTCCCTAGTGGCTCCTAGCAACAACTGTTCAAAATGCCAGAAACTCTCCTTAAGGGAAACAGAGAGCACAATGAAATGACAGGTTATGCTTGTCAGGGTGATTCTGAGGTTTCTAGATTGTTCCTTTTGGGTATATATGGGATATCATTAACCAAGATAGAAAAAATAGGAAGGAGAGAAGGTTTCCAGGGGCAGATGGTGTGTTGCCTTTCTGATGTGTTGAGCATGAGGTCTCCACAGAGCTTCCATTTGGAAATGTTTATATGAAAGTTCCAAAATAAAAATCAAGCTGAGACTGAACATATGGTGTAATGGTGGTGGTATATGAGACCAAAGAGTAAATAAAAATCACAGTAGCTATATGACATTAAATAATTAATAGGACTGATGACAGGATGGCCAGAAACACAAGTACTGAAAGTTCAGGCATAGAAAAGCATTCAGAAGAAAAAAAAGGGGGTGAGGGAGGAATGAAATAGCTTGCAGGAAAGGCAAGAGCAGATATTATCTATCATGGGGACAAAGAGAAAACCAAACTTTAAAAAGGAACAAGTAGTCATTAGTATCAAATTCCATAGAGAAAATTTAAATAGGATAAGGATTTAACATAAGTCATTGAATAAAAAACAAAACTATTGCACAGAGCTAGTCTTCAACACTGCCATCATATGGAACATGTTTATCCTCAGTACACACACTGCCCTGTCCAGCTCTTTCGTTTCATAGATCTAGAGTCATCCGCTTGGGCTCTTTCACATAATGTTTTATGAAGACCCATCTGAGTGGCCTTTAAATTGCTTCCAGAATGCCAGGACATAGGCTCTCTGGGAGACTGTATCTGTATTTCTTTTCTCCATAGCTACCAGTACCTCTTCTGTGTAATTGGTGCTTGTATAGGAAATGACTCAGCTACCAGTTATGTTATATACTGTGGCTATCCATGTGCTCTGGGCAGGTAACAGACAAACTCAGACAATAATAAGCACCCCCTTTCGAGTAGGGGCTTTTCTGTACTCCTGGAATCGTGCTCTCTGTGTCTTATGCCTCCAGGTAAAACTAGCTTGCTTAGGCAAATAGCAAGGAAAAGGGAACATCATCATATTCCAGGTCCTTAGAGGAAAAGCAGCTCACAGCTTTCAGATTCATGATGGCAATTTAGCCAGCTTAGTTGAGCTTGCACCTGAACCACAAGGACAAGGGACATGGAGAAATGCCAAAGACTATTGTTCTCAGCAGCTCTCAGGCATCTGCTTCTCTCCTCTTCCTGGAGAATCATTTTATTCTTAGACTCCTTAAAAAATATATCTGAGCAGTTTTCAGAGAATAATTGTCATAAAAGGGGTGTCTGGCAGAATCACATCTATGAAATTGAAAGCATGGCAAGATTTTCCAGCGATCTCATTGACATGTCTCTGTGCCCCACAAGAGTGGAAAGAACATGAAGGCTCTCAGTGCATGTCCCACCCATATCCTTCTAGATTGGACTGCCCTTTAGAAAGCCTTCATGAAGCATTGAACTCTTTCCTGAAGAGATATCAATGAAAAGGTATCTATGTTCTTAGATAATGATGCATTCTCAGGTCACCTAATGACACACTGGAGACAGACAACAAACTCAGTGACCCCTATCTGGCAACTAGACACCTGGATAGGTGAACCACACACCCTTCTCTAGAGGTGAAAATTCAGGTGCTGAGAGTGAGCTGGGCTTAAAGTCCCAACCAATGAATACCAAGCTCAGTAAAGAAAGTACTACATTTTTTTTCCCTGTGACAAACTTTGATATTGCTCACACTTTTCAGTTTCCACTTTCCCTCACTCATCAGCCATCACTAATATTTTACAATAATGTGATGGACAAACACCTACAGGTTTTTCCCAC
This sequence comes from Craseonycteris thonglongyai, assembly GCA_004027555.1. NCBI lineage: Eukaryota > Metazoa > Chordata > Mammalia > Chiroptera > Craseonycteridae > Craseonycteris > Craseonycteris thonglongyai. Next base: position 9,482 of record PVKE010043991.1, on the reverse strand, counting down.
AAGAATTTTTTCTGACCTACATGGCATGTGGCTTTAAAGAATGGGACCAATTTGTTATGACATACTAAAATTATTCAAGTGGGAAGATAATGTCTACACAAGGAAGCCAGCCTCACTACCACTGCATGACAGCTGATGTCTAAGCCATCAGCATCAGATCACACACCTCATCTGGCAGATTAGTTCTGAACTGTTTCTAATGGTGTTCAAAACCCAGAAATCTATCTTCAAGAGATCAGCTGCTGCTCACAGTTCTCAAAGAGATTCGAAAGCATGAGTTGTAGAATTCCAAAGAAGATATACAAAAGTGTTCACATGTTTGCCATAGCATTATGCCATATGCCAAGGGGAGCGGTACTCACACATATCACTCTTCATAGTAAATTTGATAGCAAAATGTCAGTTTTATTACTAAGTGTTTTTGCCTCTATGTACTTTATGAAGTAGTATATACAGGCTGGCCATACATACTGTTTTAAACAGGACAGTACCATTTTTTTTTCATATTTCCAAACCGTCCTGTTGCTTTAATATAAATGTCAACTTTATATTTTTTGTAAAAACCTGAATGCAAGTTATTTATTTATCATAGGCTCTATGTTAATCAAAAAGTGCAATAAAACTACTATTGTGATGAAAGAAGAAGTTCCTTCTACTTTATCCATTCAAGGCCAGGTTTCTTGAACTAGTGACTATCAGATACTGCCCCCTTGCTTTGTCTGTAGGGGCTGAAAATTCAAGAGGGGGTCATTAAGCCCCATTAAGCATGTGGGAGCCACGAGGGTCTAGTTGCACACAAACTACTGAATGTGCTCACCTGGCTATTTGTTTCTATCAAGTTAGAAGTGTGGGATGCAGTGACTGTGACTCTTGTTATTTCTACCCTCATTCCACCCATAGAGATTCTTTCTGCCATACATTCCATTTGATTCAGACTTTTCAGACTAATATTTTGGTTCAACAAGCTGTTAGTTATTTTTTCATTACAGTGGAACTCTCCAGTGGAACAATAGCATATACTGGCTTGTGATAGCAGTCAGGGTGTTCATTCCTTTTTTTTTCTTTTTGGTGTATGTTTATGATTTTTTTTTTTGCAGTCTGGGAACTGAAGTCCTACATTAGAGTGTTCAGTGTGGTATGCCATATAGATATTTTTACTGCTCATGTGATATTTTATAAGTATTTTATCAATATAGGTATTATTTATGAGTGCCTTTTGTGTCTTATAAGCAATAAATTGTGTTATTGACTTGTGTCTTTTTCCATGTACTTTTGCAATGAGTTTAGGTCTCATATACCCTAAAAATCTAGGGTAAGTGTTGAAACAATGAGGGCTATGCTAGATGTAAAACAAAACTGTGTCATGGAGTATGAGAAGTTTTATTATAAGGTGTTGGAAGACCGAAATTTGCTGCATAACATTACTTCATCAGAGAAATATGTGTAGCACAATTGTGGTGAAATACAATGCCCCTGTGTGTCTACCTAAATTATTGTATAAAATTTGTCACTGAAGAATAATTGTTAGCTCAATATGTTCATGTAATAGAACTTCTGTTATCATATTACTTTTTATGAATATGGAATATCACATAAGCCTGCCCTATTTTTTCATTCCACTATCTCATTTTTGTCTCAAGGAAATATGGTCAGCCTAAGTATATATGGTCTAAAAAATACTGGAAAAAATCACAAATGCTTATGTGTCATGTAAAATTCTAGGTGCTTTAAAAAACACTAAATACTTTTAAAAAGTCTATCAGAAAAGGTGAGAGAAATGTATATTTTAATACACTGTTGGAGGGATGATAAATTGGTGCCACCATTTTGGAATATGATTGTCATTTTCAATTTAAATTTAGAGCATAAGTAACATATTTGTCCACATACTATATTTGTCCATGGTCCATATATAGACCCCTCAGGACATACACACACAGTCAAAGGCATGTGACTTAGAGATAAAAGCCATCTTGAAAGTGTGCTCATTTTCATGTGATTTGGGGGCCCTCTACAATCTTCTCACCAAGCACTCAAGCTCATTCAACATCAATGATGCCAGCAAACTTATTGAGTACACACAACTATTTTAGGCCTTAAACATGTGCCTAAAACAATGGGGTGTGTAACATTGGCACATGCCCCACAGTGTGTGTGTGTGTGTGTGTGTGTGTGTGTGTGAGAGAGAGAGAGAGAGAGAGAGAAACAAGGAATGGTTTTTAAAAAAAGTGAAGGGATAAACATCACATTGCATAGTAATTATACCCAGAAGTATGATTTGCAATAGGAGTTGACATCAATCTCATTGCAGTCAAGTCTCCTAACACCAAACTCAGTTGAACAGTCTTAATTACTACTGGAATGAAAGGAGGCAGAGCACTCTTCTAGGTGATGATAGTTACTGTTCTCAGGGAAGGTTTGGGAGTAGGTTCTGAACTAGAGATGACAGTCAAGTAGAAGCTTCTTTTAACTTGTATTGCATTTGATACACTCATTAATGTTTGCATATTCTATTATATCTTCTTTTATTCTCAAGAAAACTCAATAAGGAAGGCAGATTAGAAAATCTCTCTAGGCCACATTTATCCATACCAATATTAATGTTCACAGTTCTAAGTGGTTTTTCAAAGCCATAAAGTTAGTTATTGAGCCTCAAAGTGATCCCTGACTTATATATGGACAATTGCCATCGGCTTGCAGGTTTGCTCATAAAGTTGAAACTTAAAAGTCTTTGTGAACCAGCATGCCCTATCAATTCTTATTGCCAAACTGTATTCTGTATTTAGTTCTCTCTCTCTCTCTCTCTCTCTCTGACACATACCAACATAGTAATGCTTTAATTTAAAAATAAAACAAGAAGAAAGCACTTGTCTGTCCTTAATCCTCTTCCTTTGTTATCCCTAGACCAGGGGTCCTCAACCCCCAGGCCACGGATGGGTAGCAGTCCATGGCCTGTACCTGGCTATACAGCAGGAGGTGAGTGGGGGGAAGTACGTGAAGCTTCATCTGCTCCCTATCGCTCACATTACTTCCTGAGCTCCATCTCCTGTCAGATTAGCAGGGGTATTAGACTCTCACAGAAGCCCAAATCCTATTGTGAACCACGCATGCAAGGGATCTAGGTTGCATGTTTTTTTTTTACAAAAACCTAATGCCTGATGATCTGAGGTGGAACTGAGGCAGTGATGCTCACACTGGGGAGTGGCTGAAAATACAGATTAACATTAGCAGAGAGGGGGAAGCCAGGATGGCTCAGTGGGCTGAATACTCATTTTGTAGCCCCGGGGTCCAAGGATTGTATTCTGGCTCCGGGTTGTGTGGACCCATGTGCTGAGCTGGGGTGTGCCCTCAGTTTGGTTCTTGCTGGGGTGAGCTTCCCATGTGGGAGACCCCCAGCTCATGGGGTGTGCCTCCCATGCAGGAAGCCCCCAGCCCGGTTCCTGCCCTGTGTAGACTAGTGCCCACCTGTGGAGTGAAACTATATCAAGAACTGATGATGTACAACTATGGAGGCTGATCTTGACTCTCCCTCTTCTCTCTGTCTCACTCTGTGTCCAAAAAAAAAAAAAAAAATTAGCAGAGAAGTTTTACTGCACAGAGACCATAATAAATCAATTGCTTGCAAACTCATCAAATTCCTATCCAAGAGTAGTAAGTGACAATTAATCTGCCTCTGAAACTTGAATCATCCTGAAACTGTCCTCCTATATTGGTCCATGAAAAAATTGTCTTCCATGAAACCGGTCCCTGGTGCAAAAAAGGTTGGGGACTGCTGCCCTACACAATAAAAGTGCTTATCTGCTGTAGACAGAAAACAGTATAGCCACATACTATTTGAATTGGTCTGTACTATTATAATAGTATTATGTTAGGTTGGCACAAAAGTAATTGTGGTTTCAAACTGTGAATTTTAAATCACTATAATTAGGCTCAAATATATCTGTATTAATCAAAATAGGAACCATTACAATGAACACATTTATGCCAGTGAGAAGTAAGTTTATGTTTTGTAGCATAAAAATCAGTGCTCTGGGATTCAACGAGCTCTTGGAAAGCATTTTCTGCATCCTGCTGGTTGTGAAACCATTATCCCTGCAAAAAGTTGTCACGATGCTTGAAAAAATGGTAGTCAGTTGGTAAGAGCTCAGGTGAATATGGCAGATGAGGCAAAACTTTGTAGCCCAAGTTATATCAACTTTTTTTTTTAAGATTTATTTTCATTGTTTTTGACAGAGAGAGAGAGAGAGAGAGAGAGAGAGAGAGAGAGAGAGAGAGAGAGAGAGAGAAGAGGGAGGGCCCAGAGCAGTCTTCATAGTTGGCAGCACTAGTTTTCCATATAGTTTCACTCCACAGGTGGATGCGAGGCTGTGCAGGGCAGGAACTGGGCCAGGAGCCTCCCGCATAGGTCCCGGCAAGAACTGAACTGGGGGCACAGCCCAGTTCAGCACATGGGTTCACCTGGGCCTGGACTCGATTCTCGGTTTTCAGGGCTGCAAAGTGAGTGCTTAACCCCTGAGCCATCCCAGCTTCCCCTATATCAAATTTGAAGTATTGTTTGTGTGGTATGTGGTTGGTTGTTGTCATGGAGAAGAATTGGGCCCTTTCTGTTGACCAATGCCAGCTGCAGGCATTGCAGTTTTCAGTGCTTCTCATTAATTTGCTGAGCATTCTCCTCAGATAAAATTGTTTCACTGGGATTCAGAAAGCTGTCGTGGATCAGACCAGCGTCAGACCATCAAACAGTGAGCATGACCTTTTTTTTTTGGTGCAAGCTTGGCTTTGGTAAGTACTTTAGAGCTTCTTATTGGTCTATCCACTGAGCTGGTCATCTCCATGTGTCGTATAAAATCCACTTTTTGTCACACATTACAATTTTATTGAGAAATGGTTCATTGTTGTTGTGTAGAATAAGAGAAGACAGCACTTCAAAAATAATAATTTTTTGGATTTTTGGTCAGCTCATGAGGCACCCACTTATCAAGCTTTTTCACCTTTCCAAATTGCTTCAAATGCAGAAAGACCATAGAATGGTCGATGTTGAGTTCTTGAGCAACTTTTCACGTAGTTGTAAGAGGATCAGCTTTGATAATTGCTCTCATTTGGTTACTGTCAACTTCTGATGGCTAGCCACTATGCTCCTCATCATCAAGGCTCTCGTTTCCTTTGCAAAACTTCTTAAGCAACCACGGCTGTATATGTTCATTAGCAGTTCCTGAGCCAAATGTGTTGTTGATGTTGCAAGTTGTCTCTGCTACTTTACAACCCATTTTAAATTCAAATAAGAAAATTGCTCAAATTTGCATTTTGTTTTCATCATTTCCATAAAACATAAAGTGCACATTAAAATGATGTATAACATAACCACATTTATTTAAAAATGTATTCCCATATCAAACAACAAATTTCAACAATGCAAACACCACAATTATGTTTGCACCAACCTAATAATTAGCAGCTTACTTGAAAAAAATCATGGTGAATATCATGGGTTAAATTCTCTCCCCCACCCAATTCATATGCTGCATGAACACTCAGTACCTCAGAACAGGACCTTATATGATGACAGGGTGTGCACAGAGGTACTTGAAGTTAAGATGAGGTCATTAGGGTGAGACCCAATGCAATATGGCTGATGTCCTTATAAAAAGGGGTAATTGAAACAGAGACATGCATAAAGTGAGGAAACCATTTGAATATGGAGAAGGCACCCTACAAGCCAAAGATAGTGGCCTAGAACAGTTCTTTCCCTCACAGTACTGCAATCAACCCCAAAAGTCATTTCAGACTTTTGGTCCTGAATCGAGAGACATTACATTCCTAGTGTTTAAGCCACTCAGTGTATTGTACTTTGTTAGGGTAGCACTGATGGAAGCAAATTGAGACAGTAAGTGACCTTGGTTTGAAAGACACAACCTAAAATTGTGCAATTGTACTCCTAGTAAAGTGTGTCAATGACTTCCTATAGTTTCCTTTGGTCAAAAGCAAGCTAGAGGATGATTACATTTTTTAAGTGGCTTCTTTGAAAGAGAATCACACCCCACCCTGTGAATTATCCTGACTGCCTAAGAAATACTACATCTTCAATAGAGATAGGTGGTAAATAGCTTAGGGTGAAATTTGTTAACCTTGCTTTTTGCTCATCACCTTTTTGAAAATTAGCATTTTCCTCAGGAAAAGTACAACTCCTCCAAGCTCCTGCCTCTATGCTTGCCCAAACTGCTCCCCTCTTTGCTTAAAATTATCTATTTTCCCTTGAGGATACCAAATCTTACCATCCTTGACCTTGCCCTTGCAGAAAGTCTCCAGTGTCCGGCATGCCCTTATTATTTCCCACTCATCTATTCTCCAATGACATTTAACCCTAAGCCACACTGTTTATATTCTGGTGACAGCTCTGAGCTAGTCCACTTATATCTATATCCTCTCATCTGAGGCTGCAGAACTTTTGGAAGCAAAATCCTGCTCTTGGACTTGGATTCCCCTTTCTTAAGAGCCTTCAGAAGTTGACTGCACATATTGAAATGTGCTCCATTTAGGAATTTGGTGAACTGATTAAAAACCAATACTGTTATACTTCAAAAAAAGAAGGGCTTAGAAAAAAACTCAATGCTTGGCCATCAGGGCATGCAGGATGGGGAAATATAGGACAACATAATGTTTCAAAGTCATTTGAAGCCACTCCCCTCAAACTTTGCAGGCTCTCCCCCTCAATCCTTGATTGTTTCTTCACACTTACTGACTAATAAAACTGCCTTTAGAAACCACCTTTGGTTTGAAAATTTTATGAGCAGAAACCAGAACTTTAAGCACACCTTCAGAGAGAGGTACAGTGAGTACAGGAAAGCAGAAAGGACTCTCAGTTCATTCCTGCAAGGGTTTCTGCATCCCAGCCCCATCTGTTTGCTCCCCCAAGATTCCCACATACCTCACCACAGTGACCCCCCACGTACTCTCTCCTTACTTCCTGGAGTGTTCCTTTTCTCTCCCTTCATAGAACTGCCACCTCTTGTCCTTCAGAAGTCAGTATTAAGGTCACATAAACTAGGCAGGGACCTAGTCACCCTCTTTACCCCTCTACCAACAGATCTAAGAACATGTCTTGGCTCAGAGATATGTTCAAACAAATGGCTGAAAACACACACACACATACTCACTGACACTGGGCACGAATTGGGTTGCCAGGGAATGACCAGAAAGCCCGGGTTTGATGTGCACTGGAATTAGGGCAATAACAAGTTTCATAGCAGGGTTTTATTAGACAATCCTATTTCTATTGATAATTCAGCGCTGCTTCACAGGCCAGGAGCAGTCCCCTCCACTCTTTCACTTGGACCATCTTCTATGTGCACAGCAGATGTTCATTTGCCTGAGTGGGTACCACAAAGCTTGTATTTGAGGAGGAAAGGTGAGAGGAGGGAGCAAGATGCTAAGTCTCCATTGCACTGACTTTGTTTTTGGTTGGGAGCTGGTTGGTGCTCAGCCTTCTTTTAATTCTCTTTCTTAAAATGAACAGCTTAGCATGACTCAGACTGGGGTGAAGACACTGAGATATTGAATATTAATTTTCAATTACATGTTTTGCTAATGGGGAAGTAAAATTGCTTTTTATTAACACTGAAGCTGGCAGACACATTTTTCTGGCAATAATCTAGGAAAAACTTTTCTGAGTTCCTTGTTCATTCACAGCATGGCAGGAGCTGAATGGAGCCCAAGGTGTGGCTCCCTGGGGGTGTTTGCAATTGAGGTTGACACTACACAGGGAATGCAAACAGAGACAAGTCATTAGAAAGTAAATAAGTATCTGAAATCAGAGTGCACCAAAGGAAACCCACAGTCCTACCCTCCCTACTCAGAGGAGTGAGTAGGAGAGGTGAATAGATAAGGAATGGAATGGAAGGGTATCATGTAATAAGGCCTGATTTGGACTGACAGTCCTATGGGGCCCCCTGACATGGGTCAAAAGTACTGCATCAACATACTGTCTGAAATTTCCATAATTAGTTATTCTTTTGGATAGATCACACATGCAAAATCAGCAGGCATTCATTTGAAGCAGGCCTGTCCAATCTTTTGACCCCCCTGAGCCACATGGGAAGAAGAATTGTCTTGGACCACACATAAAATACACAACACTAATGATAGCCGATGAGTGAAAGAAAAAAATCACAAAGAAAAAAAATCTCAATGTTTTAATTAAGTTTAGGAATTTTTAAATTTGCATTGGGCCACACACCAAGCCATCCTGGTCTATATGCAGCCCACAAGTCATGGTTGGACAAGCTTGATTTATAGAATTTGAGAGTCAGGGGCAGGTCTCTTTGCCTCAGAATGTCTCCCTAGCTCCCAGGTATAGGGCCACAAATTAGCTTTTAGAAATTCATCCCTTTGGATCTTTAATTTACATTTTTGTATTTAGGATTTTCCCAATTCATAAAATAATTACCTCTGGGCCCTTTCAATAAAAAAATTATTAGATATTTGTTGATATTTAGTGAAGAATAAAAATAATCTTACAAAATAAAAATAATCTCAAAGGGAACAGGACATTAAATGAGGAAGGAAAGGAGGAGGGTGTGAAATTATGCCACAGTCTCACTTGGGCTGGCTCATAATTCAGCATTCAGTTAGTCATACTTCTGCTGAAGCATTTGCCAACAATTTAGAAAAGTTGGTTCTGAGTAAAGTGGCCACTGGACAGTTAGCATAAGGCTTATCCACCAAATCCTCTCTGACTACTAGACGAGGGGCTTAAATGAGTAGCAAAAATAAAGGTTTTGTGTCGGTGAGAAGAAAGAGGCAAAATCATAAGCAATTGAGCTGGGCCCAGGGCAGATACGTGAACAGCCAAGAATTCCACCTTCTGGGTACCCAAAGCACCAGATGCCACCTGCCCAGTCAAAAGAGGCCACAGAGACTGGCCAGGATGTATATTTAAGGAGACTAGAGCAGAGCACCCTCTGGACACTAACAGTGAGTTAGAGCCTTGAATTTAGAGTCCCAGCCTCACTTTCTGCACTCTGTATTTCCCCACTGTCACCCTCCTTGGGCAGTTGTGTCCCTTTGCTGGCTTCTTCACCCATTCCTAAAACATTCAGCTCTCAGCAAAGACCAATGACAGCTCTCAGCAAAGACCAATTCCATGTGTAGGGAACTTACATGGTGACACATCAGAGGGTTTCACAGAAAGAGAAGATGCAGAGTTCAGCCTGGGAAGAACTGAAGTGTAAAGATGCCAGGACATGGGCAATGCCTGACATGAAGAAGATACTTAATGAAGGGGTGTTAGAGGAATGAATGAAGGGCTAGCTATCCATTCCTGTTTTTTATGGAAATGTGCACTAAGAGTGCCAAATTGGACTGAAGGGGGGTGGGCAGGGAGGAAGGTAGGGAGAGAGTGGGGAGAGGGAAGGGCAAGGAGAGACAGAGAGAGATTGAGATTGAGATTGATTTTGTTTTGTTTTGTTGTGTTTTTTTTTTTTTTT
>PVKE010043990.1:0-13173 GCA_004027555.1 Craseonycteris thonglongyai | reverse complement strand
GAGGATCGAATCCCAGCCCCGGCCCGTGCGGACCCATATGCTGAACTGGGGAGTGCCCCCAGTTCGGTTCTCACCAGGGCGAGACCCCAGCCCAGTTCCTACCCTGTGCAGCCTCATGCACTCCTGTGGAATGAAACTATGTGGAAAAACCAATGATGTACAACTATGGAGACTGTTCAGGGCCTTCCCCCTTCTCTCTGTCGGTCTCTCGGTCTCTCGGTCTCTCTCTCTCTCTCTCTCTCTCTCTCTCTTTCTCTCTCTCTCTCTCTCTCTCTGTCAAAAACAATAAAAATAAATCTTAAAAAAAATAAAAATTAAAAAAATAATGTATTCGCAACTGATAAGAATGGATAAGAATGCATTCATTTTAATATCATCATTAAAATGAAGAATGACAGAATTTGAGTTCCAAGAAACCTTAACAATTTTCTAGACCAACCCCCTTATTTTAAAAGATGAAAAAACTGCAAACTAGAAAGGTTAAATGATTCAGGCCAAGATAGCCAGCTTAGCTACCTGAGCCAGGAGCTTTCCTGACTTTCAGTACTTTCATCTAACACAGGGGTGTCAAACTGGCGGCCCTGTGGGCCAAGGTAATTTTTTGTGGCCCACGATGCTCTGAAATAAAATGAAAATAGAAAAAATTGTTATGAAGAAAATAGCGCTATGGGGAGATCGAGGCAATACCGTACACACAATTCCCTCGTTAACCCTTTAACTACTGAAGACGAGTATACAGGTGGCCCAGTGCCTTTCCTAGGGGCCTGTGGGCGTGTATAAACATGCTGACTCAGTTCCGGCGATGTTTGTAAATGTGATGTGGCCGCGTGAATCTTGCCTGTTGCACCAAATGGCCCGTATTTTATTTGAGTTTGACACCCCTGATCTAACAGATTATGCTGCCTCCTGTGGTTCTAAATCCTGCCTTGAATGAGATTACTAGTTGCTTTAACTGGTTTTCTTTACATTCTATTCTGAACCATAGTTATTTGCAGCTTTCCCATAAAATAATAATTTCCAGTTTTCTGAATGATTTTACAGCTGAGTATGTAAACCCTCAGCTTTCTAAATGAAAGAGTAATAAACCTACATTTCACAAAATACTTGAAATAAATTCACAATGTACATAATCAAACACAATGAAAAGTTCTCTCCAGGATAATTCAATCTACAAATCCAAAAAACAAAACAAAACATTAAGCACCTCTGACATGTGGGGTCTGTTAACTGCTGAAGATATGAAGCTGAGTTAAGATACGGTCCTTGTTCTCAAGTAGCTTATAGCTTAGTAGAGAAGACAATTAAACCAACAATTATACTGTGCTTGTTAAAGACGCTGAAAATGGTGTAGGCAGGTGCACATAATATAGGAAGGGAATCTAATTTAGAATGATGGGGTCAGCTAATGATTTCCAAATGAAGATCATGAATAGCAGTAGAAAGAAAGAAAAAAGGGCAGTATCACCCATATTTAGCAGAGTCCAAAATGAATTAAAGAGACATAGAAACTTCAACTTATTCAGGGGGGAAAAAAATAAAATGTGTGTGCTTTCACACAGCGGTTTTGTATTTAATAACGCTCTAATAACAAGTAAGACTACTTTTCCATGGAAAAGAACCTGATTTCATTGTGGCTATGTAATAAATTCAGGTCTCGTGGTCTTGTATTTAATAACGCTCTAACAAGACTATTTTTCAATGGAAAAGAACCTGATTTCATTGTAGCTATGTAACAAATCCAGGTCTTGTTTATTTAACAAAATTTAAATTACCAGTTTAAAAACCAAAGGAAAAAAACTGTATCTAAAACAGGTCTAGTTAATATTCACAACAACTCTCTGCAAAGCTGCACACTAAGTCCTCCTCAAAATTACAGGAAAAACAACAACAACAAAAAAATCTCATCAGGTAGAAGAGAAATAACCTGGAGAACCGGTAACCCAAGAAAGAAGAGAACTATTCACACAGGGATAAACACTACTCAAGATTCCTAGATAATCCCTCTCAGCTGGAAGATTTAGACAAGAGACGCACAGTGGGCACTTTTCTTCACATTTCTTAAGCAAAGGTGGGGGCTGTTCAGAGCGTAGGGGACGTCGTGCAACAGATTGAGGAAGTGAAGTGATGGAAAAGAGAGGAAAGGGGTGGGCAAGACTCCAAAAACCAAAGGCATCAGGACGGATGGAAGAAAGACTGGAGGATAGTTCGGGAATGAGTGGTAAAGAGAAAGGCAGGGAGGAAATGGGGGAGGAGGAAGGGCTGGCCAAAAAAAATCATTTGAGAGGAAATGAGAGATCAGGGACAGTAATGAACTGGGGCTGCATCAATGGGGATACAACCTAGATCGGAATACACAAGGTAGAGGAGGCGACAAAGCAGCAGTGATTTTCAGCCTCCTCCTTCCCAGGCTCTAAGCCGCAGTCCCAGGGCAGGAGTGCCGGCGCAGCCTTAGAGGCAGAGTCCGCGATCTGGGCCCCGTCCCGCGGGCCCCCGGCCCCTCTCACCCCGCTCGGATGCTCGGCGGGGCCCTGGGCGTCCCAGTTACCTGGACAGGGAGTCCACGCTGGGCGGCCGTGCTGCCGCCGGCTGGGAGTCCAGACTCTCGCAGCTCGAGCTCTTCTCCATGGCGCGGCGGGGGCAGCGGGAGGGGAAGGCCGAAGCGACCCCCGCAGCTGCGGGGCGGGAGGAGCGGAGGGCGGAGTGCGCCGGGCCGGAGCCGCAGTCAGGCCAGCGTCGGCCCGGGAGGAACACCGGAAGCGGCCATGTTCCCCCAGCCTGCACCGCGCCCGGGGCTGCCGGGAGAACGCCTCGGCGCCTGGTGGACGCCAGTGGGCACGAAGAGAGGGAAAGGACCGCTCCCAGGAGGAAAGGTCCCTTGAGACCTGTGGAAGCTGGGGACATTTTAGAAAGAGGATTCAGGGAATACTAGGAACGAGGGTCTCAAGAGAAGAGAAGGAGGTGAAGGATGGGGAAAATTGGGACAGGAATGTGGAGGTCAAGGAAAGAGCACAGCATAATAAAGGGATGTGGGCGAACAGTAGGATGAAGGGGCAGAAAGGACTTCGGCGTCGGTTGCCGGCCAGGAAGGAAGAGATCATAGAGGCAGGTAAAGGATGAGGGTAGGAGCCATGAGATGTTCACCAGATTGAGGGCTGGAAATAATGATCAAGTAATTAATTCATTAAAGAATGATTAAAGCAAGGGCATACCCAACCTGCAGCCCAGGGGGGCTTTGAATGAGGCCCAAAACAAATTCTTAAAACATTATGAGATTTATTTTTTTATATTTTAGCTTATTAACCGTCCTTAGTGTTAGTACTGTATATTTTATGTGTAGCCCAAAAAACAGTTCTTCCCATGTGGCCCAGGGAAGTCAGAGGTTGGACACATACTAAAGGTTTCTTGAGAACTAATCAGACATGAATTCAAATCCGCTTCTGCCAGTTACTTGCACTGTAACCCAGGGCATTGAACATCGGCTTCTTATCTGTAGAATAGGAAGCAGAATAATACTAGCTTCACATATTAGATGAGTTGATACATGTAAAACACTTAAAACAATGCTTGGCACGTAATAAGCACTAAAATGGTGTCTAGTAGTAGTAGTACTACTCACAGGGTTGTTAGGATGGAATGAACTAATGTGTGTAAATGGTTTCTAACGTGACCTCAACAGATAGTATTTAATAGCTGTAGGAGGGGAAGAGAAAGGGTGGGTGGCAAAGAAGTAAGTGATTGGTATGGGAAGGGTAATGGGGAAAGTAGGACAAATAGAAAAAAAAAAAAATAATGTTCATCACTCTATCTCCATTACATCCCTGGCTCAGCATTATAGGATGAGCACTAGAAAAGCAGCTGCAACGTTCAGTTCTGTGACTTGAATTGAAGTCTGTGTGGTTTGGAAGTGTCCGTAGGGGAAAAGCACGTTGGCATTAATCCATGGAACACAGAGAGGTATAGAAGAGGAAATTGGGAGGGAATTGATAAATATGCAAAGGATTTAGACACATACACTCTTGGATGTGGTTTTGCTGGGCAGAGGGCAAACTTTTAGCAGCCTTTTCCCTGCCCTCTCAAATTCCCCTGCAGTGCAGGAAGGGAGGGGGAAAGGATAGATTTGTGATAAGAGAACAGGAACCCAGTGAAGGGGAAATGCTTCTGCTGATAATTATGTTACAGAGGACACAGGAAGGACATAGAGAGGATACCATAAAGGAATTTTTCAGATTGAGAATAAATCCCAATCACCTCATGTATGGTATATAGCATGTATAAAAGTTATTTCTGTAGAAAATTAGTCATTTAATAAAAACACTTTCTTGCTAGAATAAATAGAAATCTGTTGATTTAAACTATATTTAATTTATACTGACAATTGATGTTTTAATAAAATCTTAAAAGTACTGGGCCCATGGAATATTAACTTGAAAGTATATTGCCCAAAATAACAACCCAGCCTAGTTGTGTTCAGCATAAGCTTGAAAACTTATTGAAAGGATACGTGTTTAAGCACAAAAAGCTTAGACTTTCTGTTCCATTCTCCAACTTCTCAAGGACAGGATAGCAACCAATGTTTTTATTTCTACAATTTTTAAAGAGCCCTTAAAGGGTACACCTCTGATAAGCAAAGAGAGTAGGTGTTTAGAAACACTTAACTAGCATAAACATCTACAGTGATTCATAAAAGAACTTGCTTATTGCTTCCCCATCACTACCTGCCTTCCAAAATGCTAACATAGTGTCACTTGATACTTTGACATAGATTTTCTAAGCTAACTTGGTGAAGTCTGATGAATCCTGAATGGGAGACCCATCTACTTTCTGCCACCCAGTTCATTTCTACCACTGAATTAACAGAGCACTTGAAACCATATGCTTGATGATGTAATAACTTCTGTATGAGTCTATCTAGTAATTAATAAAAAAACAGTAACGTTAAATGTGGAGCAGGAGTGTCCAAACTTTCGGCTTCCCTGGGCACATTGGAAGAAGAATTGTCTTGGGCCGCACATAAAATACACCTAACACTAATGATAGCTCGTGAACTTTAGAAAAATCACAAAAACATCTCATAATGGTTTAAGAAAGCGTATGGATTTGTGTTGGGCCACATTCAAAGCTGTCCTGGTCTGCAAGCGGCCCATGGGCCAGGGTTGGACAAGCTTGCTGTAGAGACCTTTAACCAGACAAATCTGAATTGGAATACTGCTTCTGTCAGTTGTGTCTGGGTTTTGAATAAGTTATTTCTCCAGACTCTGGTTTCTTACCTGTAAAATGGAAATAAAAATACCCACATAATGGGGTCATTTTCTCTATACAGAGTTGGTTACACAGTAGACGCTCAGTAAATGGATTTATTACTGTTATTATTTGTTCTTCCTCTGAAGTTACTGCTTTACTTCTAAACTGACAATACAGTAACTTCTTATATTAAACAGTAAATAAAGAATACTTTAATCTCAGTTGAAAGTTAAGGTAGTGATATATCACTACTCCTTGATTAGGAAGCTCCTAACAGAAGCTCCTAACAGACTGACCTTTCCACAGATAACAACTGTAAACAATACTAAAAATAAATAACTACCTGAGAGGTCAAGAGAGTAAACAGAAGCAGGCAGAGTCAAAGCGTGGAAGAAGTGACTAACACCCCTGCTTTAAAAGATGAGAAAACTGACATACAGAAGTATGTCAGTTTTCTCATCTTTTAAAGCAGGGGTGTCCAATCTTTTGGCTGCCCTGGGTGACATTGGAAGAATTGTCTAGGGCGACACATAAAATACACTAACATTAACAATAGTTGATGAGTTAAAAAAAAAATCCTCCCTCAAAAAATATCTCATAATGTTTTAAGAAAGTTTATAAATTTGTGTTGAGCCATCCTGGGCCACACACAGGAAATATTGCTATAATCAAATTATAGAGTTAGCCTCATCTCTCCTATTAAATGATTAACTTGAGAACTTCCCAAAGTTGTGTTTCTTATTTGAAATCTACACCAGTGTTTCTCAAATTATATATGGGAAGAACTAATCTTTTGTTTTTAATTTCCAAACAACTAACCGATGTTTTGTTAAATATAAGAAAAAGTAATTACCAGAATATGAAGTTTAAAAAAAACCAAAGGCATGCAAAATAAAAGGCCAAATTCTTTTCTTATAGTTAACAGATAAAAGATTATTCCACAAAAGCTGTATGAAAGTTTCAAACATGTATTCACCAATCTGTCCTCATCTCATCATGGACAAAGCAATAAAAAGTTTTGCACAGGTACTGGTTGCTGGATCACAATTTGAATAGCACTAATTTGGATCTATAGTTTTGTTGCCTATCAACTTATCAAAAGCTATTTACTATATGGACTGAATTAGAATAAGGAAATAAACCTCTTTTGAGATAGTAAATCATGGATTATAAATGGACAAGTAGAGTGATACGGCTGCTTCTCTTAAAATATGTATGCCAAAAACATAATCCTCGGCAAGGTCAAGCTTGCATAAATCTGGGAATTAATCATATCTATCCAAAAATTTAATTTATTGAAGAGTATGGAGGAGTAAGCTCCTAACAGACTGACCTTTCCACAGATAACAACTGTAAACAATACTAAAAATAAATAACTACCTGAGGGGTCAAGAGAGTAAACAGAAGCAGGCAGAGTCAAAGCGTGGAAGAAGTGACTAACACAAAGTGAACTTTCCATTTTGGTGGCTTTGACCTACTCATATAGACAGACTAAAATCCTGCAGTGCAGAGTGGCAAAAACACATAGAAAAGTCTGCTATCTCTCTGGCCTGAGGAATCAAGAGAAGGAAGCCTGGAGAAACTAGAGAATGAGGCAAGAATTCTGAAAAGGAGAATCAGAGAGACAAACTAAACTCTATTATACACTCAGTCTCTGACTAAGTCCTAATTTGATATGAATAACAAATGTGCAATGTAAGTAGCTCAGATAAAAACAAAAGCAAAAATGGAATAACCTCTTTCTAGCTAAGAGAACTGAAGAAAGATTTGAGCTATGTCACATAAGACAAAATTTTCAATTTGTATCAAACCACATTAATTTCTTGCTAAACAAAAGAATTAGCACTTTGCAATTGAATAAAACAGAATCCAGAGACTCCAAAGTAATGTTCATAATGCCAAAGATACAATTCAGAATTACTTGACTTAAGAAGTACCAATAAAATGGGACCTGTTCTAAAAGGAAAAGATAATAAAGAGAGGCTAAATTCCATATGATACAGATATTGGAATTACCAGACAGTGACTTTAAAACAGCTAATATGTTTATTGGGATAAAGGAAAATACACAGTAATCAATGAAAAGATAGTAAAACTCAGCAGAGGAATGAAACACATAAAAATAATCCAAATGGAAATTTTAGAAAAAATACAATATCTGAAATAAAAAGACTTACTGGCTGGGCCTAAGGACATAATGGATTTAACAAAAAAAATGTCAAAAACTTGGAGATAAATTAATAGAAATTATAGAATAGGAAAAGAAAAAATATACGGGAAAAAAAAACAACACAAGTGACATGTAGAACAATATCAAAGGCAATATACATATGATTGGAGTCCAAGAATAAGTAGAAAAAATTGGGTAGGGAAAATTAAAGAAACTTTCACCAAAAATCTACCAAATTTGGCCAACAACTTAAATTTACAAACTCAAGATGCTCAGTAAACAGGACAGGGTGAATATGAAGAAAGCTATGCCTCAGCACACCATAATTAAACTGCTAAAAACCAAAGATAAAGAGAAAAATCTTGAAAGTAGCTAGAGAAACATATCACATATAAGGGAACTAACTACAATGTTTAGGATTACAGCTTCTGCAGCAGATAGTGTGGGTGATAGAAAACATTAAAACATTTTTTTAAGGATTTATTTTATTGTTTGAGAGGAGGTGAGAGAAAGAGAGAGAGAGAGAGAAAGTGGGGAGGGCCCAGAGCAGTCTCCATAGTTGTATATCATTAGTTGTGACATAGCTTCATTCCACACAGGTGGATGTGGGGCCTTGAGGGACAGGATCCAAACTGGGGGCCTCCTGCATGGGAGGGGAGAACCGTCTCTGCCATCCTGGTGGTTAACAGTTGTGCCACAGTTCAGCATATGGGTTTGCGCAGGCCAGGGCCAGGATTTGATCCCTGGACCTCATGGTTGGAAGGCAAGTGTTCAACCTGCTGAGCTATGCTGGCATCCCTAGAACATTTTTTTTTTTAAGTCAAAGCAGAATATATATATATATCCCATCTTTCAAGAATGATGCTGAAATAAAAACATTTTTTAGATGTAAAACAAAAGAAAATGTAGCCAGCAGACACACACCATAAGATATGCTAAAAGAAATTCTTCAGCCAAAAAATGATACCAAAGGAAACATAGCCATTCAAGATAAAAGATTAAGAATGGGAAAACCTGGGTAATTATAAAAGCTATTTCCCCTCTTACTTTCTGAAAAGTACATACGACCATTTAAGCTAAACCTACAACCTTTTCTGGTGGAGCTTGTAATGTATGTGTATATAATATATATGAAATTTAGAGCTTAAAGGTGGTCAAGGGTTCATTGTTAATGAAACTATATAATTGCTAAGTTTCTATTTTTGTGTGAAGTGGTCCACCATGAATTCTAAGCAATCTTATTGTTAAGGTATTATTTCTATTATTCATATTTTATAGGTGAGAAATTTTTTGAAGCTTTGAGAATTTAAATATCCCAAGGACTAGAGTTTAGGGCTCCTTAACTCTCATGTCCATCTTCTTAATCACTATGCTGTGATTCTTTATGAATAATTCATGAAATTCTCACAATGAATTAAATGTTCACTGAGGATTGGCAGCAAAATTCCCTATGCTATAGTATACAGCTACAAGCTGCGTGGTCAAATTTCTCTTTACTCCATAACTGCCCTAAAACTCATCACATAATTAATGACCCTCCTCCAGCTTTTCAGGAAGTAAATGGGATTGGCAAATTAATGCCAGTATACTTAAGTAAATCACTACAAACTGTGAGTTTTTTACAAGAAACCTACATTTCACAAATTTATTGCAACAATATAATATACCTGCAAAGTCTAAGAAGTCTGTCTGTAAGCATTCTTACTACTTATTGCTAGTACAGAGCAGAGAGCATGTTGTATATTGACTTGTCTCCCTCCTCCCATGGAGTTATAATTAGATCCTATCAGGTCTAATCATTTTCACCACAGAGAAAATAATAAAAAAGGGTCAGGGATTCCTATTCTTTACAAGATGGTGAACTAACATGGGCTCTGTTTTCATCCTTCAAATCAACACTAGCAATCATGCAGGAGCAGGAGGGATATTAGAGGACCTGAGAAAAGAACATAAAGACTGTGAAAAGTCCTTTGAGAAAGAGAAGGTGACTGGGTACCAGTGAGGCATAGGGAAAAGCATTTCATACAAAAAGTGAAGGAATAATGTTTAGATATGTTTCCTTTTCCTGCACATTACCATGAATGGATCACTGTCTCCCAGCCACTTTTGCAAAGCAAAAAATAAGCTTTGGCCCAGCATCAAGGAAGGCAATGGTTTCCGGCTATGGTCCCAGCAGCACAGGCAAGCAACCAAAGCAAAAATAGACGAATGGGTCTCCATCGAACCTATCAACACATTTCTACTGCAAACGACACATTCAATAGAGTGAAAGGACAACTTACAAAATGGGAGAAAATATCTGCAAATCACATATCTGATAAGGGACATGTGTCCAGAATACATAAGGAACCCTTACAGATCAACAACAACAACAAATAACCTCATTAGAAAGTGGGCAAAGGACTTGAATAGACATTTCTCCAAAGGTGATATATGACTACAAATGACAAACAAGCATGTGAAAAATGTTCACCATCACTAATCATTGGAGAAATGCAAATCAAGACCATAATGAAATACTGCTTTCTATCCATTAGCTACTATCAACAGGTCTCCAAATAACATGTATTGGCAGGGATATGGAGAAACTCCGAATGTTGTGCAGTGTTGGCAGTTAGTAAAATGGTGCAACTGCTATGGAGAACAGTATTGGAGGTTTCCCAAAATATTTAAAAGGGGGAAGCTGGGATGGCTCAGTGGGTTAGGCACTCACTTTGCAGCCCCGGCGACCGAGGATCGAATCCTGGCCCCGGCCCGTGTGGACCCATATGCTGAACTGGGGTGTGCCCCAGTTCAGTTCTCACCAGGGCGAGACCCCGGCCCAGTTCCTGCCCTGTGCAGCCCCACGCCCACCTGTGGAATGAAACTATGTGGAAAAACAAATGATGTGCAACTATGGAGACTGTTCTGGGCCCTCCCCCTTCTCTGTCTCTGACTGTATCTCTCTCTCTCTCTGTCAAAAACAATAAATAAATCTTTAAATATATTTTTATTTATTTTTACTTTTGACAGAGATAGAGAGATACAGAGACAGAGACAGAGAGAGAACTGAACTGGGGGAGCTCCCAGTTCAGCATATGGTTCTGCACGGGCCGGGGCCGGGATTCGATCCCTGGTCCCCGGTGCTGCAAAGTGAGCACTTAACCCACTGAGCCATCCCGGCTTCCCCTAAACAAATCTTTAAAAAAAAATTTTTTTTTAAGGGAACTACCACACGATCCAGAACCCCACTTCTGGGTATAAACACAAAAGAATTTACAACAAGGTCTCAAAGAGATTAGGTGTACAACTATGTTCATAGCAGTACTATTTACAATAATCAAGAGGTGGAAACAACTCAAATGTCCATCAACAGAAGGATAAACAAGATATGGTATATATAATGGAATATTATTAAACTTAAAAAGAAGGGAATTCTGTCAATGTTGCAACATGGATGAAGCTTGAGGACGTTGTGCCAAATGAAATAAGCCAACCACACAAACGATAAATACTATATGATTTCTCTTATATAAGGTAACTAAAGTAGTCAAACTCAGAAACAAAATGTAATCTTCTCATCATGAGAAAGAGGCAAATGTAAAGATTTTGTCATATTTTGTAAGTGTGTTTTATGAAAGTTCTTACACAAAGATAGGCATGTGGCTCTAGTGCATTTTGCAGTTTGCAATTATAATACCATAGACTTATCATTTTACAGAAAACCAAGAGTTAGAATGATCTTAAGATCTCGGTATAAACAAATAAAATGTGAATGTACTTTGTAAACAATAAAATGCTATGTAAATAGTAAATATAATAGTATCGTGGCCTTTCTGAAGGAGCAGATGGCTTAATAGTTACAGACTCAGCAGAATCCTGCCTTAAATCTTTCAATGTGAATTTAGAGCAGTCATCTCTGAGCTCCTGTAAAATGTAACTAATATTGCTTCTCCCCCTCCCATCTTTCTACATTATATGCACATAGCTACACACACAAACATATCAGAATGTGAGAATTAAATGATATGATACCTATAAAAGCATCTAGTATGTTATCTATGAATTATACATGTTCTAAAAATGGTATTTCTCTTCTAATTCATTAAGAGAATAAAGAGACATACAGTATAGATCAGACTTAAAAAAGGACAGAGCATTGCTGAAATTTGGTGGTAATTGAAGACCCCAGCGTCTAGTTGTTGTTGTTTTTCTAGTGACTTGGGGACACGTTAAAATCAACAGGCTAAACTAAACTAGCTAAAATAAAAAAATAAAATAAAAAAATCTCTGTCTGAATCTATTAATCTTGTATTTTCAGATACTATGATTTCTATGATTGTGATTTAATCTAGCAACTGTCACTTTCACATTGAGTAAGTTAAATCGTCTCAGTTTGATCCCAGTTCCTAAACTACATATCCATGGACATGTTGCCTTCTTTCTTTGATTCATTAAAATTACTTTCACATTCATGACATTTTCATGACTGCCTGATATATTACCTCAGGCATTGGGAAGCAGATAAAAGATTTCTGGCATCTTGGGAAGGATGAATTTGTCCTGGAAGAGATTACATCTTGATATATTGTTACTGAATCTCTTGGAAAGTGTTGTATCAACTGTCAAGCTTCAGTACCTGTCTTCAGTGTCTAATGTCGGGTATCTAATGTATATCACACTTATGCGGTGTGAGTTGCTTACACTTTCAAGGTCATCTACTGCATTTCTGCTCCAACTCATGATAACTGAAGTGGGTATATGAGACAATTTTCTCTCCTTGACCTTAAATGAAGTTTGTGTTTTGGGCTGAAAATTAATCAAAAACCTATTTGTCTTCACTTAGGGCTGCAATCACTTTGAAACACTCAGAATTGAAGATAAAATTGAGTCAGAATAACTTCAGTTATTTTGTTACTTTCTCTCTTGTCATAGCCAGATGACTGACATATTTTTGCTAACACCTTTTGTATCCTAATATTAAAGTTCTAGCACCACCTTCAAATTTTTTCTCAAATGTCTTTTTCTCAAGGACTACCTTGAATGTCCTATTTAAAATTTCACATATATTCCCTGCACTAATATTATCCTTATTCTCTTCTTTTTTTCATATAGTTTATCATCTTCTGTTTGTCATATAGTTTACTTATTTATCTATTGTTATTATCTGTCACCTCCAGCTAGGAATCCTTGTTGGTTTTGCCCACTGATGCATTCTAAGCATCTAGAAGAATGCTTGGTACAAAGTGGGTATTCAATTAATATGTTTGAATGAATATGTCTCATAGGTGCTGCCAATAGAAGAATTCTTGATCTGATTTGAGGGTACTTATGAGAATGTCACCTAATCACAAGAGAAAATGGTATTCACTGCCAACAATGTTTTGGGTGAGTGAGGACTTCCTGAAGAATATGTTCTCTTGGCAGAATATGCTTGTATTCTTTCTCTTTCCAGGCAATCTGTTCATCACGAGGTTTAGTTCTAAAAAGCATGTTCATTTCATTGTAATGCTTTCAATACACACTATTCATGATTTATAATACCCTTATAGTTCAAGATATAACATCTGTGCTATACAACAAAGGTGAAAAACTAACAGCATTCTTTGTATTACTGAAATAGAGATCTTTGCATCTCTGTGTCTAAATTTCAAAGCTTGGATTCTATCATCAGAATGCTTTGTTTTTATCTTTTTTTTTTTTTTTTTTTTATATTTATAGAGAGTAATTATTTTATCTTCAGTGCATATTTATTTTTATTTTACTTTTGACAGAAAGAGAGA
>PVKE010043989.1:0-13167 GCA_004027555.1 Craseonycteris thonglongyai | reverse complement strand
CCCTTCCATCACCTTATATCTGGTGCCCACTCCCACCTCCCCCCACAACTCTCCCCCCCTTTCTCCCCCCTCTCCAGGTAACCACCAAACCATTGAGTGTGTCCATAATGCTGGTGCCCACTCCCACCTCCCCTCCCTCGCTCCCTCCCCCCTCCACCCCTTCCCTCTGGCAAACACCAAGCTATTGAGTGTGTCCATAGGTCTCTGTGTCTTTGTTACTTTCACTTTTATATGCAATGGTATATTATTAGGTATAACTGTGTAACAAACCACCCCCCAAAATCAGTGACTTAAAACAATACGCATTTATTATTGATCAAAAGTTTATAGTTTCAGCTGGGTGGGCCCACTAATCTGAGCCAGCCTCACTCATGTGTCTAGACAGCTGATGGGTTGGCTGGTTTGACTAGTCTAAGATGACCTAATTCACATGTTTAGAAGTTGAGTGACTGTTGGATAGGTCAAGAAAGTGACTGAACCACATACCCTTTATTCTCCAGCAAACAGTTGCAGGATATCAAGGGAGCAAGCAAAAGCGTGTAATGCTTCATAAGGTCTAGTCCCAGAAGTGAGAATAAGTCCAGCTCAGAAATAAGAGAAGATAATAGAATCCACATCTTGATGGGAGGAACTGAAAAGTCACATTGCAAAGGCATGAATAACTGGGATCATTTTTGTAATTGATCTACAAATGATGAGTGAAACAAGCATTGACTCTATCAGAATTCAAGAACTTTGTTGCTATAACTTCCACCCATGAGTTAACAGTTTATAGAACTATGTTAATCACTTTTCACATGACCAATTCTTCAAATACTTGAATTTATTTCTCATTTCTCACGTGAGTTTTCTTTTAAAGCTAATTTACATTCAAGTTCCTTCCAATTATCCTGATGCAGTATGTAACACAAGACTCCACAGCACTGAGAACATGTATTTAATGAAGCTTCTGAAAGTAAAGAAGGAGGAATTATGTCAAGGATGTGTTGCAACTTGTTTTAGTTTAAAGATACACTCTCAAAGTAACACACAGTTGCCTGGCAGAACAGTTCTAGTACATGTACTTGCATCCTGCGGATTTTTAAATGAAAGATATTAATATCAATTATGGGGTGAAATTAAGTAAATCAAAGTGAGTCAATAGAAATGATCAAAAATGTCATGGAGACAAAGTAATATGAAGAGAAAGATTTTTATAGAGAAGATATAATGGTATTGCTCTAAGTTGTCTGTCCGTAGGACTTCTGAAGAAAGGTTAAAAGGTAAGAGATTTTGGATCATTCAAATACAGGGCTGAACATGAGAATTTGAACTAAATAGGTGAATGTAAATAAAAGTAGGTTCACTCTGGAATGAAAAAAGGAGTTCGTTTTTTGTAAAGATTGCACCACATAATGGGACTAGTCAGAGACAACAACATGTTTTTATCAATCTTGAAAAATTAATCACACCACCCTGGTTTTAAGGACAGTAATTGATAACAATGAAACATTCCATTTCCAGCATAACCAGAAAATAAATCACAAAAGTCTCCAGTAGGAAGTCCTAAAAGCCCTTCAAAAAATAAAATAAAAAAATAAATGTATGACCAAATCACAAATACAGATAATGTTAAATATGTTTCATTGATGTTAGTGGCATTATTTGAAGGAAAATTCCTCCTGGAAGCCAGATTGACTATCTAATTTAGCATGAAACTATTTGAAGGATTTTAAAGTGTTTGCCCCATAGAAGGAGGTGCACAGTAGCCTATTATGAGCTATAGTTTACAATGAGTTTCCTCTTAAAGTGTTTTTGACTGAAAAACACATTCACCTAGTTTGATCACCCATCTTATTCATCAGTCTTGGCTCTGAATGACTAGTACAGGTATTTCCAAAACTCAAATTCAATGTAAAAAACACAGGCATGCCACCTTCACCACCTCGTCTCTAAAAACAAACATGAAAGGTAAAATTTTCACAGCATTTGGACAACAAAGTAACATTAGAATACATGGGCAGACCCTTCTAGTAACTTACTTAAGAGAAGTTTTAGGTTTGGCCTAGGCTGATTTTCATCTAATAGATACTGGGAAGACATGCCAGGCAGCATTCTGGTTTAAAGTTTGAAATTAGGAGATGCTGGGATGGCTCAGCCAGTTGAACACTCATTTTGCAGCTCTGAGGTCCGAGGATCATGTCCCAGCCCCGGCCTGTGTGAACCCATATGCTGAACTGGGAAGTGCCCCCAGCTTGGATGTCGCCAGGGTGAGCCTCCTATGTGGGAGGCCTCTGGTTTAGCTTCCACCCCGGGCAGGCTTCCCATATAGGAGGACTCCTGCTCACGGGTGTGCACCTCCCATGTGGGAGGCCGCTGGCCCTGCTTTTGCCCGTCAAGGCCCCCAGCCACTTATAGAGTGAAACTACGTAGAAATCTGGTGACATGTGACTATTGAGACTGCTCTGAGCCCTCCCCCTTCTCTCTGTCTCTCTCTCTCTCTCTCTGTCAAAAATAATAAAAATAAATCTTTTTATTTGTATTTTTTTTTAATTTGAAATTAGGGGTCAGGAAACCAGCACTCTTAGCTCAATTTCAGTCCTCAGACTGTTTTGGTGAATTACGTTTCATTAGAACAAAACCCTGCCCATTTTTTACATAAGTCTATGGCTGCTTTCATACACAACAGCAGAGTTGAATAGTTCAGACAGAGACCATATAGCCCACAAAGCCACAAGTAAATTTTTCCTGGCCTTTCCAGAAGTTTGCTCACTTCTGATTTAGACTATCATTAGTGTATATACTTGTACTTCCTAATGTTTATGGCTTTTCAATCATCTTTTTTGTCTTATATTTATAGCTCTGTATGCTTACTATTTATTTATTGGCTGGGATATTTGTATTATTTTAGTTTTTTTCATTTTTAAGTCATTTTATTGAAAAATAAGGCAGAGACAAAAAATGGCACAAATGTCTAGAATAATGCATTATTATTATACGAGACAAAAATTTCTGTACCACCACTCAGTTCAAGAAACAGAATACTGCCCACAATCCAGTCACCCTTCTGTGTGTCCTCTCCCCAAATGCATAACCAATATCTTAACTTTTAAGGTAATCCTCTTGCATTTCTATAGGTTTGTCACCCAAGTGTGCATCCCAGGACACTAATTTTATCTGCCTCATTTAAAAAAAATTAATATATCTTTTAAGTCACTTTAATCTACAGCCCCACCCCCCATCCCACCCCCACAGCTACTACCACCACCTCTTGCTTTTCCTAACAATGTACCTGTTTAAGGCTCCAGGTCATTGTAGCCAGAGAATTCCCCACAGTCTGGATCTTTCTTGCTGCATATTCATGGTGCAGTTCAACATATTCCTTTGTCCCAGGTATTTTCTATAAATTAGAAGTTGGATCCAGCAGCTTGATCAGACTGCACTGATTTATTTTCCTTATGCAGCTTTCATATGAACAGACTTCAGAAAGCAAATGGAATCAAATATGGCATTTCAATAAATATGAAAAACTCATAACAACCAATAAAAAGGTAGGACAGAGTGGCCTCATAAGCACTTTCTTTCTCTTTCATTTGGTGAATGCATAGCTAGCTGTTTGGGGCCCTAGTTTATAAATGAGGAAAGAAAGGCTAGAAAGATCAGGGGCCTGCCCAGCACTGTGCAGCCAGTCAGTAAGGAAGG
Source organism: Craseonycteris thonglongyai (assembly GCA_004027555.1). Taxonomy (NCBI): domain Eukaryota; kingdom Metazoa; phylum Chordata; class Mammalia; order Chiroptera; family Craseonycteridae; genus Craseonycteris; species Craseonycteris thonglongyai. The sequence continues at coordinate 9,486 of PVKE010043989.1, read as the reverse complement.
CAGAACAAACAGCATATCTCCTGCCTTCCAGGCATCTCTGTTTATCCCACAGAGTCTAATGATCTACTTAACTTCTTACACGTAGTATACATTAATTTAGTGCCTAGAGCAGGTTAGATACTGTGCCAGATAAACATGGTCCCTGCCTTCAAGTTACATAATGATCTGGTGGAAATAAAAATTACTTCGGGAAGCTGGGGTGGCTCAGTGGGGTAAGCGCTCACTTTGCAGCCCCGGAGACCAGGGATCAAATCCCAACTCCAGTCCATGCAGACCCACATGCTGAACTGGGGTGTGGCCCCCCAGTTCAGTTCTTGCCGGGGCCTATGCGGGAGGCTCCTGGCCCAGTTCCTGCCCTGCGCAGCCCTGTGCCCACCTGTGGAGTGAAACTATATGGAAAACTAGTGCTGTCACCTATGGAGACTGCTCTGCCCCACCCCCTTCTCTCTGTCTGTCTCTCTCTCTCTGTCAAAAAACAATAAAAATAATTTTTTTTTTTTTAAATTACTTCAGGGGAAGCCACGATGGCTCAGTGGGTTAAGCGCTCACTTTGCAGCGCCGGGGACCAGGGATTGAATCCCGGCCCCGGCCCGTGCGGAACCATATGCTGAACTGGGAGCTCCCCCAGTTCAGTTCTCTCTCTGTCTCTGTCTCTGTATCTCTCTCTATCTCTGTCAAAAAACAATATAAATAAAAATTACTTCATTATTCCAATAATCATTTAGTCACCAACGTGTTCCATGCAATAAGAGAAAGACACAGGGTGCGCTTAGAGTGAGTAATATGATCTAAAACTCAATTTGGGGATAACAGTTAAGAAAAATTACTATTTAAACTGAGAACTAAAGGTGTGATACAAGAGGTAGAGTAGAAAGGAGTGGTGATATACCGGTAGGCAGAGCCCTGAATTCTAAGCAGAAGGAATGAATTGTGAAGTCTCTGAAGTGAGTAAGGGTATAGCAAAGTCCTGACAGAAACAGCACGGGGCAGTGGCTGAGAGCAAACTTAAGGCAGGCTGCCTGGGATGTGCTACGTCGCCCCCAAGGTTCTGCCCCCTACTAGTTGCCTGACTATATTCATAAGCGAGTTTTATAATCTGTACTACAGCTTCTCCATCTATAAAGGGCAAATGAGGAACATAATAACAACCCTGTCCAATGACTGTGGGGCTTGAAGGAATTTTATATAAAACATTTAGAATAGTGCCTGGCACACAGTCAGCAGTATGTATTTGATAAACAAAAGAAGGTGAGTGTGTCAAGCAAACTGAGAAAATGATAGTGGTTACATTGTCATTTTTGGACTTTATCCTAAGAACAGTGGCAGTTCTTAAAGGTGTTAAACAGGAGAGTGACAGGATCAAAAGGGCTCGAAAAACAAATGCCTGAAATAGCAACAACAGCAAAGTGAACACAAGATGGTTGATCATCTGATACTAATATTTTGATCTGCTACAAACTTTGAGAAAAAGAGCCACCACCAATTAAATAAACAAATGACTGGATTAAAAATGAAAGTATCCACATAAAGCACTCTGCCTTTCTCCATAGCTAATGAATCACCAGCTATGAATTCAACATTCAAGAAGGATGATTTAGATGCCGGACAAGCCTGATCATTGAAACACGATGTTTCTTTCCTAGCAAGAGTTATTTGTATATGTGACCTGAACCCAGGCTAGATAATAACCCCCTTTCAGGGCAAGGATTAAGTTTTACTTGTCTTTGTAACCCCTATCTTGCATCTCTGCTCAGAGTGGGCGCTCAGGAAATTCTTATTGCAGTGGGTTGAAACATTCTGTGACATTTGATCTCAAAACTGTCTCCATTCATGCTGCTCCAAACCAGGAGAATAACCTACACAATGCCGAGCTGGGAAACTTAACCACATTTCAGGGATGTGATCAGGCTGCAGGCTGTGGTTATTAACTCATGGGTGATTGCACTGAATAATGTCAATTTCCAACAGGAGCTGCTGCTTGGGAAAGTTCTAGGATTGTAATATACTGTCAGGCCACCTCACTGACACACTGTTGTCTACCCAGAAGTCTTTAGAGAATCAGCCTTCCCTTCGGTTATGCCCTTGTGTCTAGCATAACTGCAAAATAATGAGCACTTTCTTGATGAGTCCAATACTTTCCAAAAATGTTGTTGCAGTAGCCACACTTGCTCCCAGAAGTCCTAATGGCATTAGGAAAAGGGAACTACTAGTGAAGGGAACTACCATATTATCTGGTGACCTTCCAAAAAGCTGCCATAAGAGACGACCTTTTTCATGGGCCTCAAACACAACAAGAGCCTCCTCTCTCTGCCTGAAGTGGAACTGAATTCTTTCTTCACAAGGTCAGATTTGACCTCTACCACAACTACCTGCTGGGTGACCTTGGCAACTGAGTTCACCTCATTCTGCTTCAAGTTTATCTTAGGGTTGTAGAGTACGAGTATATAAGAGTATAAATCACTTTGCTCACTGCAGGCACACAGGTCAGAACTCAAACAATGTAAGCTGCTGTTTGAGCCAGAATCTTTGGAGCAATGAATTCCAGCCCCAGTTTTACAATGTCCCAAATTCTGAAAACAAATAGTGTTAATTCAGTTTAATTTTAAAAGTGCCGCACAGCACTTTTAAGAGGAGTGGGAGGGTACCATGAAGTCAAAAGATCTGATGTTTGCAATTTCACAAAAGATCAAGAATCGTAGCCTAAGAGTTGATGATTTTGGTCAGGCCCTGCTGCCCCAACAAGACACTGAAGAAATTGTCACTTTATGTCATAACAGGACCTCTTTCAAGATACACAGCAAGGACATTATAGAATATGGAATTCCAGAAAAGGGATGTGGAAGCTCTGAGTCAAGCTTTGATCAACAAAATCCCACACAATTTATCTATAGCCCATTTTCCTATATAAACTTAACTCCGCTCACAAAGAAAAATTAAACTAACATGTATTTACACTAGTGGTATAGTCAGTCTCTCTCTCTCTCTCTCTCTCTCTCTCTCTCTCTCTCTCTCTCTCTCAGCTCAGGTTTAAGAATAATATAAGATCAATTCTTCCTGTCTCCTGCAAATAAATGGCAATGAATTCAACTTTCAGAACCACAGGCAGCCAAGTCCTGTAAAAGCTATCATGCGAGAATGTTTACTTGCATTCAGCATTTAATAAATTAAATCTCTCTGTTCCTTACTCACAAGGGCATAAACGTGGCCACTGACAAAAGGCAACAATCATTGCCTTTTGATTACAGATAAATTGCCTCTTCTGACCAGACTAAAATCTTTTAAGCCTAAAAATCCAGGTTGTTTTATTTTTAATATTTTCTAGAACAAAACATCTCAATTTCATAAACTTTAAGGCTTGCACAGATTTATTCTTAATGGTAAAGCAGCCAAATCGACCGTATCAACCAACAGTGATTATTAGCATGGTGATACAGTTTTTAATCTAAACACACAGTCACCAGCCATCCTTGCTGTTAGTACTTGGAAATCAAATGAGAAAAGAGCTAAGTATAGAGAAGAAATTTGGATACAAAAGCCTCTTCTTTGTCCCACCTGTTTTCAAATTTCCTGGAAATGCAAATATTGGCCTTCAGAATTTCAAGTGTCTGTCACAATTTTATGCCATTTTACATTAATAAACCAGTGTAAGCAAGCCCATAAAAGTCTTGCTAATATTTATTAGAGACACACAAAGAAGTGTGGTTGCAGATTAAAACAAGATTAATAAAAGGGAAGGGCTAAATACTCTTATAATCAGGTAATCTTAAAGACAAATTAACCCCTTAGCCAGGGTCTTCATGATGTAAGGAATGATCTGTTCATCACCACAGACCCCAGGATAACCCTAAATCTAATGAAAATTTGGTAGATGTAAGGGATTAATAAATGTACTGGGTAGAAGGTATGCCTGCAGCATGAGATGAAGGAAAATGTTTTCTCAATACCACCAATCTTTCTTGGCAACACATTGTCAGAATGTGGAATCAGCGACAGGGCACAGCCATAGTTTTGCACAACTCCAAAGATACTATACACATCAGAGTCTCTTTGCGTAGTATTCAGCCTATACAGCCATTTACAACAGCTCTGACCAACCAACAGTCTGTCCTCTTTCCAGGTATCATGATTATCAGAATGAAGCTCCACAAGGGGAAAGACACTCCAGAAAAACACAGCCTCTTCTGAAGGAAAAGGGACAAGGTAGCCGAATAAATGCTCACCATGTCACTTCTTCAAGGACAATATTGCACTAGCTTGAGTCAGACCTGATATAAGAAATTGAAACACAGGACTCCAACAACTTAGGTGGCTGGTCTTCAGATCTCTCCAGTGAGATTAAAACTGAAGAACAATTCCCTGAAATAATCACCAGACCCCCGGGCTCTGGTAAATCATTCAACTTCTCCTTATGTCATTTATTGAGGAAGGACATATCAAAAGTTTTGAATGTTAGAAGTATTAGATATATGAAGGCTGTCCAGAAAGTATTCAGCCATGTAACCATTCTCATTATATTGACAATGGCTGGATTTTTATTAGCGCACCCTTGTATATTAACTATTAACAAGGTATATTAACTATCATTTTATTATACTTATCATAATAAATACATATATATTTATTATATATAACTATTAACTATATATTAACTATTACTTTTATTATATTATTGTAATGGTACAGTATTAGAGAGAACATGGCAGTCAGATTTGCTTCAATTAAAATATTCCCACTCTAACTATTTACTTTATTTTAACCATTCTTTGACTCAATTTCCTTATTCTGTGAAACAGGGATAAAAAAACTACATATAATATTACCTCATTCACTCATCTGTATACTAAATTCAAGATACATTATAGGTTCTCAACAAAGGTGAGGTTGCTTCTCTTCCTGTGTCAATAGTATCCAAATAAGGATCTTTATTTAATAATGGTGCTCATTCACTCCCCAGGAATTTTGTTGCAGGTTGCCCAGAGAAATCCCTGACAAAGGGCTGAGTTGAGCTGCACAGAAAGGAATTTCCTAGAATTTGGCTCTTCCTCCACAGACTCTTTACTTAGTATGTTTTCTATCCCACACATATTTAACACAAGGAGCTCAAGGGAATTAACTGATATCTCTGGCCTGGTCTGAGACACGAAGCCATCTGGAGAACATAACTTCCAGCACTCGTTCCTAGTTGCCTCACACCGAACCACAAAACCCCATCCAAGTCCAAAATTTCTCTACCACTTTCCTCTCTCTACCCACTTAAATTCATAGGCCTACAATAACCTTTTAAAGTTTATAAAAACCAGCCTATTCTACCTTCACTCTCCTCCAGGCTGCTTCCCTAACTAGGGAACAGAATTATAGAGAAGGCAATTTTAGGAATAAAGCCAAACCCTCCAAAGTCAGTCACTTTTGCTTTATTCTGAAATGTATGGCACATGTTTTCCTAGGAGCAAATTTATCTTCTTAATTGAGCTTTATTTAGTCAACTATTAAAATTAATTTCCATTCTCTAAGCATATTCCATTTGATAGCAATGGCAGGCAGCCTGATATTAAATTTTCACTAGAAGTGAGCTACAGAAGAAAAAATCTGTGTGGCTTATCAAAAAACACACATCTTTGATATAGAGCTAAAGATTTCTAAGCTGTAGCTCAGAAATAGTCCTTAGTGTCCTGCTGAACAACCAATAAGCTACGAAAGTTTGCCTTCCTGCCTGCACATGTGGTCTTAATTCTTATTCTGGTACCATTCCCAAACTTTCCATCCCCAGTGGGCTAAAGTTACTTCAGAAATCCTTCCACACAAGATGCAACCATCTCACAGTCCTCTGCCACCTTGGCTCAAGCCAAGGAAAGCTGGCTACTTCATACGCTTCGAGGTGGCTTATTGTTACTAAGACACTCCAGCTTAGAGAAGGCTGAGTCACCTGAAGTTCTGAGGTTTGGCTCTATTTGGTGGGTTGACTTCCTGTAACCAAAAAAAAGCAAAAAAAAAGCTAAGTAGCAGGGTGGTGAGTGAATCAACATAAGGCAACCAGACGCTTAGAAAAAAAGACAGTCATGAAATATAGTCAATAAAAATCCACATCCAATGTGGTCTCTTTAATTGTGACAGAGGGAATACAAACAAATCAGCAGCAAACAATTAGTTCTCCATCTATGGAATGGCATTTCTCAGAATTTCCACTTGCAACTCACTCTAAGACTGCCATGTAAACCTACATCCTGGCAAGAAACTGCCTGAGATGTAAATAAGGTGTGCCTTTGGTTGCTTTTGTCCATTGTCTCAATTGTGTCCTCAGACTCTGAATTTGATTAGCTTCCTTTACCCTAGTGGTTGACAAGAGGCCTGGTCTGTAGTTTGTCAGTTGTTTGAAACTAATTGATCAGAACACAGGATGTTTTCATAGAGCCCTAATGGTATCAGCATTTATCAAGAGATTTTTCCATAAACATATAACACAAATAGGTAGATATAGAATCAACATAATAAATTCAGCACTCTAATTATCACCAGGTAATTAGATCTAGTGCAACCCAAGTGATTGTATTGGGAGATGAAAAGTTGAGAACAGAAATATTAGGAAAGCAGTACAGACAGTGGTTAAGACAAGGGCTGAAGGGGTCAGACCTGGATTCAAATTGTAGCCCTAATACATAATATTTCTCACCTGTGTGGCCCTCTCAGCCTCAGTTTCCTCTTATTATGTGACTAATGGACTGAAATACACAGTACAAACCCAATAAAAGTGAGCAATAATAAGCTCCAAATGCCAGAATGCTATGGAACTGTTTTAATCTCAGTTTGAACGGAACCCACTAGAGTGGTGCCAATTACTCCCAAAACTCAAAACAAGATAGCATATAACCTGAGCCAGACTTACAAAGGAGGTATTCTTAAATCCCTCAACTGCTATGAGCATATAAAAAATGATTGGATAATGCTGGGAGAACTGAAGATTGGAGCAAGAAGTTTTTTTGGGAAATTTCTCTCATCATCTCAGTACTAATAAGAGTGCCTTCAAGATCACTTGGTGAGCTAGCTGGAGTTGTCCTGGATGCTGAATGATAGACATAGTATATGGAAACTGGGCCATACCTGAGAAATATAAAAGACCACAGCTGGCTAAAGTGGCTTGTGGAAGAAGAGTAGAGAGCTATATGTGGAAAGTAATTGTATGCCCACAGAAAGAGAACCTCAGACATGGACCACATGACAAGATGACGGAGTGGTGAGGAGAAATTGTACACCCTTCCCAAGAGAGATATGGTAGGCAGAATTCTAAAACAGCCTTCAAGATTTCTGCCTTCTTGACTCTATTCCTGTATAATCCCTTTCCCTTATATAATCACCTTTATAGGGTAAGACCTTTGAATGTGATAATATATGATTCTCATGATTAGGCTCCTAATCCTTTGAGTAAATCAAAGATAATATTTGGTCCTGGTCTAATTAGATAAACCTATGAAAGAAGGCAATGTATCACAGAAATGTTCTGCTGGCCTGTAAGAGGCAAAAATAAATTTTGCCAACAACCATATGAGATTAGACGAGAACCCTCAGCCTCAAATGAGATCACTGCTCTGGCCAACACTTTGATTTCAGCTTGGTGAGAACCTGAACACAGGACCCTGTTATTATACTATGCCTGGACTTCTGACCTCCAAAAACCAAGATAATAAATTTACATTGTTTTAAACTGTTAAATTTGTAGTAATCTGGTTCACAGCAATAGAAAACTAGACTGCTTTTTGAACATAAGAGTTACTGGGATTTTAATGCTGACTCCACACACCAAGAAAAATCTCTCTGCCCTGTTTTTAGATAGAAATCATCGGGTTGGGAGAATAATGTGAGAAAATTATGTTCACGTTACCTGAGGAGAGCCTTGAATTTGACCTAATGTAATGACCAATAATACTAATCAGGCCATGATCAAAAATTCTGCCATCAGGTTATGCAGAATTCTGCTCCAACAGAAATCTCAGACATTTGGTTCCATCTTAGTGGGGAAAGAGAAGAAGGTTTGGGTACTCAATAAAGATCTCAGATAAGTCTAACATGGTAGTGACAGTTCTTCTAGGAACTTTCTTGTCCCACGGAAGTGGAAAAGATTTCTTGCACATTAAGAATTGAAAAATTAGGGGAAGCCAGGATGGCTCAGTGGGTTAAGCGCTCACTTGGCAGCCCCAGGGACAAAAGATTGAACCCTGGCTCTGGCCCATGCGAACCCATATACTGAACTGGGGTGTACTTCCCAAGCAGGAGGCCCCCAGTTCAGTTCTCGCCACCCAGTTTGGCCCCTGGCTTAAGGGTGCATACCTCCCATGTGGGAGGCCCCGGCCTGGTTCCCACCCTGTGCAGCCCCCACACACCTGTGTGGGATGAAACCATGCCAAAAACTGATGATGTACAACTATGGAGTCTGCTCTGGGCCCTCCCTCTTGTCTCTGTCTCTCTCCCTGTCTCTGTCTCTCTATCTCTGTCAAAAACAATAAAATAAATCTTTAAAAAATATATTTCATAGCTGTCCTACATAAGATCCATAACTCATCTAAAAATTATAGTTTTCACTCCTGATAAGAGTGAAACTCTAATACAGTATTTTTAATATAAATTTCCCTCCTCAATAAAAAAGGTGAGCATAAATGGTCAGTACATGCAAACACACATTCACTGACATTCCCTTTTAAAAAAATGTGTTCATGTTTCATAAAAGTGTGAGAAAGTGCCAAAATTATATTTTTGTTTTTAATCCTACAAAGGAAATAGCAGGGGAATGGGAGTGGGGGGAAATACTAGACCATATAGAGATGGAAGAGTCTCAAGCAATAAGCAAAAAGAATGAAGATGAGGCAAATAAGGTAAGGAGAAGGTCTAAAGTTTAGTCCAGAGAAGGGAGCAGAGAGATGTCGGCACAGAAAACACACCAAGCCAGGAGAAAGGGGATGGTGTGAGGACCCCAGAACCCCTCCAATTTCTATGGCTTCTGCCCGGTGAGGGTTATGTCTAAAGGTTGGGGCCCTGGTGGGAGGCCATATCACCACATTTCAGTTTTCAGCACAAATCAAGGAGGAGGCTACTTAGGAAGTCTCCTCCTTCTGAGCAGTTTTATCTCCTATCTGAATGAGTTGGGGCTAGCCACTGCATATTTCTAAGTGAGTCATCTGAATATTTATTCTACATCTTTGGCTATAACCGTGCTTACTCCCACCTACATTCCCTGCCTGGACTCTTTCTGTGACACCCTGTCATATCCCCATGAAATTCAATTTTACCTTTAAGACCTAATTCAAAACATACCACTCCAAAAAGTTTGCAGAGATGTCTCTCTTCTCTAACCTCCTATTCAATTTAGGAAGAAAGGAGGAAAAAAACTGACACGCAGAGATTGCCTCCTTTATAAAACGGACTATGTTGGGTGGTTTTCATTCTGTTCGTTATCTCTCACTGTGTGACAAATCATCCCCAAAACATAGTGACTTGAAA
>PVKE010043988.1:0-13173 GCA_004027555.1 Craseonycteris thonglongyai | reverse complement strand
TGTCCCCAAACTGCTCCTTCTCCCTCCCTCTCCCGCTCTCCCCTTTTTCCTCTAACCTTTGTGTGTTGTTCTGCGTTGTGTGGTTCTCTCAGTTGAGGGTGCTTCTCAGGGTTTCCCCTGTGGGTTCCTTTTTGTTTGTAAGTCCCTTCCCAGGTAGGTGTCTGGGTTCTCCTCTCATGCCGCCATCTTGCTCTCTCCTATAGTTTTCTTTTTTGTGTGATGTCCTTACCAGGCTTTGATATTAGGGTAATATTGGCCTCATAGAATGAGTTGGAAAGTATTGCCTCTTCAATTTTTTTGAAAAAAAAGAGGAGAATAGGTGTTAGTTCCTCTTTGAATGCCTGGTAAAACTCATTAGTGAGACTATCTGGTCCTGGACTCTTGCTTTTGGGAAGGTTTTGGATGATTGTTTCAATATTCTTACTGTTGATTGTCTGTTTATGTTATCCAGTTCTTTTTTTATTTATTTAATTTTATTGTTTTTTACAGAGACAGAGAGAAGGGGGAGAGCCCAGAGCAGTTTCCATAGTTGTACATCATCAGTTTTCAACATGATTTTGTTCCACATGGGTGGGCGCTGCACAGTGCAGGAACTGGGTTAAGGTTTTCCCACATGGGAGGCACACTACCTTGAGCCAGAGGTGAAACCAGGGGATGAGAACTAACCTGGGGGCCTCCCACATGAGAAGCACATCCCAGTTCAGCATATGGATCCACACGAGTTGGGGCAGGATTCAACCCTCAGTCCCCAGGCTGCAAAGTGAGAGCTTAACCCCATGAGCCATCCCGGCTTTCCCTATACAGTTCTTGATTCAGTCTAAGTAGGCTATATGTTTCTAGAAACGTGTCCATTTCTTTTAGGTTGCAAAATTTGGTGGCATGTAGGCCTTTATAGTATTCTTTTATGATCCTTTGTATTTCTGTGGTATCAGTTGTAATTTCCCCCCTTTCATTTTTAATTTAAATTATTTAGTTTGTTTTTTTTTGTTGTTTGTTTGTTTTCTATTTTTTGCTTGCTGAGCTTAGACAGGTGTTTGTCAAATTTTTTAATTTTTTTAAAGAACCAGCACTTTGTTGTATTGATTGTTCTATTGTTTTCTATTCTCTATTTCATTGAGTTCTGCTTTAATTTTTATTATTTCCTTCCTTCTGCTGGCTTTGGGTGTTTTTTGTTCCTCTTTTTCTAGTTCTTAAAGATGTGATAATAGGTTGTTTACTTGTGATTTTTCTTGTTTCTTGAGATAGGCCTGTATTGATATAAATTTCCTTCTTATTACTGCTTTCACTGCATCCCAGTAATTTTAGTATGTTGTGCTTTCATTGTCATTTGTTTCTATGTATTTCTAATCTCTTATTTTATTTCTTCTTTGATTCAGTCATTTTTAAAATAACATGTTGTTTACTCTCTTTGTATATGTGGTTTTTCCTGTTTTCTTTTTGTAGTTGATGTCCAATTTCAAGGCTTTGTGATCAGAGAATACACTCATGTGGTCTATCCCTGAGAATGTTCCATGTGCACCAGAAAAGAATGTGTACAGTCCTGTGTTGTAGAATGAAGTATCCTGTAAATATTAACTATGACCTACTGCTATAATGCATCATATAAAGCTGATATTTCCTATTTATTTTCTGTTTAGATGATCTGTCTATGGCTGTGAAGGGGATATTTAGGTCCCCTATTATAATTATGTTTTTGTCTGTTTGTCCTTTTAGGTGTGTTAGTAGTTGCTTTGTAAATTTTGGTGCTTCTTGGTTGGGAGCATATATATTACTACATGTCATGTCTTCTGGTTGTATTTTCCCCTTTATCATTATTAAATAGCTGTCTTTGTCTTTTATTACTTTTTTGATCCTAATGTCTATTTCATCAGATGTAAGTATGGCTATACTTGCTTTTCTCTCGATGCCATTTGCTTGGAGTATGGTTTTTTACCCTTTCACTTTGAATCTGTGTTAGTATTTGTGGCTGATGAATAATTCTTGTAGCCAGCATAAGGTTGTTTTTGTTCTTTATTCCAGTTTGCTACTCTGTGTCTTTTTATTGGTAAGTTCAGTCCATTTACTTTTAGCTTGATGATTGATAAACAAGGATTTCCTTAGCCATTTTATCTTTTATTTTCTAGTATCTGGTGTTCTTTTGTTTTTTGTTTTTTTGTTTTTCAATTGTTTCTTTGCTTTTTTATTTCTTTGGTTATTTTAATCTGATGGTATTTATGATTGTTTTCACTGATTTCTCTTTCTCATTTTTTTATTTTTTTGTTGTTATTGTTTTATGTGTTCCAGTTCTAAGTTCTTTTTGAGTGGTTACCATAAATTTTATGTAATAGAAAGTTTCATATATGCAGTGCTTTCTTTTTTAAAGAATACTTCTTATCTCCATTCTCTTTTGGAAGTTTAAACATTTACTTCCTCCCCTTTTATGGTTTTGTTGTCCCACTTTATCCCTATCTGTTTTTACATTTTCTTTCAGGTCCAATTGCCTCCTTCAGTATTTCTTGAAATGCTAGCCTTGTACTGGAGAATTTCTTTAGCTTTTCTATGTCTAAAAAGATCTATTTTTCCTTCATATCTAAAGGATAACTTTGCTGGGTAGATGATTCTTGGCTGGTAATTTCTCTCCTTCAATATTTTTAATACTTGATTGCAGTGCACCCTGGCTTATAGAGTTTCTGTTGAAAAGTCTGATGATACTCTGATGGGCTTTCCTTTACAAGTTATGGTGTTCTTTTTCTTGGCTGCCTTGAGGATTTGTTCTTTGTCTTTGGCCTTTGACATCTTCAATAATGTGCCTTGGAGAGGGTCTGCTAGGATTCAAGTAGCTAGGAGTCCAGTTTTATAATTTTTAATTTTTTAAGATTTATTTAATTATTTCTGACCGAGACTGAGAGAGACAGAGACAGAGAGAAGGGGGAGGGCCTAGAACAGTCTGCATAGTTGTACATCATCAGTTTTTGACAGTTTCATTTCATGCAGGTAGGTGGAGTCGTTCAAGCGGGAACCAGTTGGGGGGCCTTCCACCTGGGAGGCATGATCCCATGACCAGGGGCTGAACTGGGGACCTTCCACATGGAAAGCTCAGTCTGGCAAGAACCAAATTGGGTGACACACACCAGTTCAGCATATGGGTCTATACAGGCTGGTTCTGGGATTTGATTCTCAGATATGGGGCTGCAAAGTAAGCACTCAAGCTGCTGAGCCATCCTGGCATCCCTCCTGTTTCCTTCTTGAATTTGAGATTCTAGTTCTTTCCATTGATTTGGGTATTTCTCATCTACTATTTTTTTGAGCAAATTATCTGTATTCATCCCATCCTCTGCTCACTCTGGAATATCTGTTATTATTATGTTATGCTTTCTAATGGAATCAGATAGTTCATGTACAGATCTTTCATTTCTTTTAAATTTAGGTCTCTCTCTTTTATTTATTTATTTATTTTTGTGTGTGATATTTCCAAATTTCTGTCTTCTATTTCACTAATGCTTTCCTCCATCTAGTCAGCTCTGCTTCTTATGCTAACTGTTTCTTTTTCCATTTATTTTATTGTGTTGTTTATCTCCAAAATTTTTATTTGGTTCTTTTTATAATTTAAATTTCTTTGTTAAAGTAGTCCTTTTGTTTATAAATTTTATTTCTGAGATCACTTAGTTTTCTCTGTATATTCCACCAATTTTCTTTGATCTCTTTGTGTATTTTTAGAATTGTGGTTCTAAATTCTTTGTCATTTAGCTCATATATTTCCATATCTTAAAGTTCCCTTTCCGGGGATTTTTCATTTTCTTAATGAGCACCTTTGTTCCTTAGGTTACTCATTGCTATTGGAGCATTTGTATTCATGGGCATGAGGATTTTTTCCCTGGTAGATATGAAGAGGTCTTTCTTTCACTCCCTAGGTGGTATTGCTGCAGTGCCCTAAAATATTTTCTCTTGGTTATTTGGTTTTATCATATTGGAGCTTCCTCCTAGAGGGTAGGCTTCTCTTTGACTCAGTTACTCTGGTCTCTGTATGCCTCCTCTTTGGGAAGATATAGTGGGTGATGGTATTCTGTACCTCTGAGATCTCACTGCAGTCAGAAGCTGTCATGCCTGTGATTCAGTTTTCCTATATTTGTCTGCTGGCTTTAGTGGGTAAGGTGGGCAGGGTTTGTTGCGAAAGGTGCAGGGCTGTTTGTGTCATGGGGTAATGGCAGCTTCCTGGCAGTAGCTGACTGAATGCAGGCTCTGGGCAGAGCTGAGGGCAGGAGGGGTAGGGTGGGTGACGAGCTTTGGAAGAGAGCAAGGGAAAGCAGCAAGGTTCTGTGTCTAAGGCTATGCAGTGCGCAGGTTGGTGTTCTAACTCATCAAGAGCCACTTTGGGCTTCAGCTGCCTGCGCAGTCTTGGTGCTGACACTTCAGCCACTGAAACTCCTCCTTTCTGTTCTGGTCACTGGCCTTATGCTCTGTGGGCCCCAAGCTCCAGGTGTCTGACACACACTCTGGCAGCCAGACCCATGCACTGGTCACTCATGCCCATCTCTGGCTGCCACTGGTGCCTCACTCTGGCCTCCTGCACTGCACTATGGCTGCCCATGCTGCACTATGGATGCTCTCCCTGTGCTCCTGTTGCAGCCTCTCACTGCAACTATCTGAGCCCACCTCTGCCATCCATGAATGTTCTGGCTACTCTCGCCTCCACCTTTGTCTGTTCTAGGCCTCCAACCTGCCCAGAGTCATTCTACACCTCAACCCATGCTCCCACACTCCCACCTGTCTCTCCTCTGCTGGTCTTTTAGTCGGTCACTGGATAGAGCTCCAGTCGCACTCCACTGTGTATCTCTGCATTGCTCCCCTTCCTTCTTTCTCACTTGCCTTCCTTTCTCTGGATTTATGTATTGTCTTATGATGATTGGGCCTCTCAGCTGAGACTGTGTATTGCTTAGGGATTCTCTGGTTGGAATTTAGTTGTTCAGTTTGTTCTTTCCAAGAGAGGTTTCAAGAGCTCCTCTCATACCGCCTTCTTGATGATGTCTCCTAAGCTGATTTCTATTAGTTTTTTATTTTTACCCTCTCTTAATGGGAATATTTTGGCCTTAATATGAGTTCTTTAAGTGGAATTCTCAGACCCACAAAGGGTTTAAGGATTTAATTTATTAGGTCTGTGAAGTTAGATAAGAAAAACATATATCTTTATATTCACTAACTTCTAACTGAAATTTAGCTGTTTCTTCAATTATAAATGTAGATAACAAACCACAATAGTGTTAGCAATATCTATGCCTTTGTCACCAATGAAATTCACAGGTATTTTCATATCACTTTACAATCATTATAGATATCTTAAAATACCGTTATATGCATTACAACTTTGAAATCATGGCAGTTATTGGACCTACTACTAACTCTTGATATTTATGTATTAATAAGGGCTTGCACATTTTATTCTATCTCCAATTTTTGTTTTATCATTTTAACAATAATATCTAGTATTTTAGTATTTTAATGTAATACGTTTTCTTTGCAAATAGATGTAGTTTATTTTGTGCATCAAAACTATCTTGAGATAGACTATCATCCACCAATTTATTTTAGTCCCCCCACAAATTAGAATAATACTCCAACACATAAACATTATATACTCCTGCCAGAGGTACCATATTCATATTTTTCTGTGTATAAGATGATACCTTATTATTTTTTTTATAAGATGACACTTTAACATTGTTAGACCAAAAATTGGGGGTCATCTTATACGTGGAGTAACCCATGTTAGATTTCTTAATGTTGTGTTAGAAAAGTAGGGGTCGTCTTATACATGGGACATCTTATACATGGAATTTCCATATTTTCACACACAAAAAAAAATAGAATATGGAGGATATTCAGTGAGTGGTGGCTAAAATGACTAAGAGCTAGATATATGCCTTGATTTGAGAAGGTAAAGACTCAGCAAACCCAAAGCCTCTATAAAATTTTAAAGAATATAAATAAGATAGAGATGGCTCTGTTAACCAAATTCTGGAATCTATAACTGTTAAAGGGTTTTGATTTAAAATGTTAAATAAAGGTAAATGATAGAATTACTATAAAGAACAAGTGATAAATACATAGAACTGCTTATTTCCAAAGGTGATATTTGTCAACATAAACATAAAAGAGGGGCTAAAAACAGTTAAGTGTGTGAATAATGACATTTTAATGGCATCAAGTGAAAGTAGAAATGATGAACCTACATGTATAAACTCCTGAAGTTACTGGCAGACAAAGCAACCATTACCTATGATGAAATATCCTTTCTTGACGTTAACAGAACCTGCGCAATGGACTGGATTCTGGTGTTCCCACTGTGTGGCCTCTGTGTGTTTCTATGGCTTCATGTTGTGTTTGGTATGCCAATGGTGATGGCTATGAAGCCAGTGCTTGTGCTTATAGAAAAAAACAAACAAACAAACAACAACTGCCTGTACTCTCAACACTGTATTTCCTTAGGAGTGATAGTATTATGATTCATTAAAAAATATGAGTCTCATATTGCTCCTGCCCATAAATGTAAAAAATATTTATTTGTTTTTCCTTGAATCATGCCAATGATTGTATCATTGCCAATGAAGCTCAGACTCTCACAGAGTAGAGTTCCCATGGCTACCATTCTGGAAGCTTCAGGGCTTCTGCAACAGCTACTTCTGTACGACTCTGACAAGCAGAGCAAGTCTGTTCATGAGGGACTCAGAGCTGACAGTCTAGAAGAGCATTACTGTCTGTCAATCTTCATCAGTCAAGAGTTGCAAAATAAGGAAAAAATTCTCGGCAGGGCTGGAAAATGATGATTATAACTTCTCTTTGGGAAATGAATGTCACATTCACCTAAGGTGCATTGTGCTTTAGCCAAATATAAATAGGTTGTGTGGTGCTGAGAGTGTGGAGAAATGACCGAATTATCTCTACTTTATGCTGGATTCACACAAAAAAAGTTTGTTAGAATTCAGAGCCAGGACAAAAGGAACAGGTTTGAGTGAGATGTATTGATGAACCAATTTCTTTCCTCTCTAAGTAACATTGTGTGTACCTGGATGGGTAAGCAGCCACCTACACAATACTGTGCTTCTTTGGCCTCCTTTTAAATTACTTTAAAAGTCAGAAAGAAAGGTATCAATTCCCGCAGCCACTCAGATGAACTCAAATAGTAGAAACATTAAAACACAATAAATAATAAGAAAAAATAAGAAAATGATACCACATGTTGTTGTATATCTATACATATATATAGCCCTGCTTAATGATACGGTTAGCTAAGACTGAATGCCAGACATTTTTCTAAGATTTTTATATACTTAACTTATTAACTTATTTTGTCTTCATAAGAACCTTATGAAATTTGTACGGTATATGCTGAAGAAGCTGAGGCACAGAGAAGTTTCAATAAATTGACCAGGGTCATCCCACTAATACTGGCAGACTTGAAGTTAAATCTCAGGAAGTCAATGTTAGAGCTCACATTCAACAACTATCCTGTACTGCATATTTTGGGTGGTGATGTATTCTATTCAAGAAGGCACCATGATGTACTTTGGATGTTTATCCCTGGGTAGGTAGAAGCTTGCTGACTTTTTTTTTTTTTTTAAGATTTATTTTTATTGTTTTTGACAGAAAAAAGAGATAGAGACAGAGAGAGACAGCGAGAAGAGAGAGGACCAAGAGAAGTCTCCATAGTCGTATGTCATCAGAATGGAATTACCATATGATTCACTAATTCCACTTCTGAGTATATACCTAGAGAAACTGAAAACACAGACTTCAGAATACATTTGTACATAGCAGCATATCATAAGAGCCAAAAAGTGGAAGCAATCCGAGTATCCATGGACAGATAAACGGATAAACAAAATGTGGTATATACATAAAATGGAATATTATTTAGACTTAAAAAGAAGAGTAACTCTAACAGTGCTACAATATGGATAAACCTTGAAGATATGCTAGGTTAAATAAGCCAGCACAAAAAGACAAATATTGTATGATTCTACTTAATGAGGTACCTAGAGCACTAGATAAAGCAGGATGTGATTGCCAGGGTTTAGGGGCAGAGGAAGAATGGGGAGTTATTATTTAATAATAACAGGGTTTAAATTTGGAAAGATGGAAAGAATTCTGGAGGTGAGTGTTGATGAGGGTTATAGAACAGTGTGAATGTACTGAACACCTCTAAACTGTACATTTAAAGATGGTTAAAAAGGTATATTTTATTGTATATTAGGTATATTTACCACAATTTAAAAAAAGAGATATTAATGAGTTCTGCAGTGTATTCATAGATGGTAATGTCTTCAGAATTTCTTTACCTCTTGTGATTTATTATAATTGGACTGAAGGACACACTGTTTAGAGTATTGCCCAAA
This sequence comes from Craseonycteris thonglongyai, assembly GCA_004027555.1. NCBI lineage: Eukaryota > Metazoa > Chordata > Mammalia > Chiroptera > Craseonycteridae > Craseonycteris > Craseonycteris thonglongyai. The sequence continues at coordinate 4,804 of PVKE010043988.1, read as the reverse complement.
ACCTGCTTCTTGGTGTGACACATGAATATTCCATTTGAAATGATAATATGTCCAAAATATTTAGGGAATTAAATTAAACTATTCTAGGCCTTCTTGTTGCTTAGCCTATTTACACAAGGAAAGCTTTGGTTTTAGACCCTGAGAACACAGAACAAATGTGAGAGGCTCCAAATGATAAATCAAAATGTAACGATGAAGGGTTCACTCTTTTAATAATGGCAATGGGTAAACCATGAAACAAAAACAAAAAAAGAATTTTTAATTGTTAAAGCTAATTTGTACTACTCCATGCAAATAAATTTGAAAATCTAGCTGAAATGGACAGTTTAGTTTCCTAGGATAACATGATTTACCAAAATTAGCCTTAAGAGAGTAAAAAAAAAAACGTAAGCAAACAAATTTTCATGAAATAGAAACTGTTATCAAAATACAACCTCACAAAAAACACTAATTTACATATTTTTATAAGCAAATTCTACCAACCTTCAAAGGCTTGATCATCTCAAATGTACTTAAATTGTTTCACAGCACAGAAATACGTAATATAATAGTTTCCAAAGTATTATTATGAAATAAGTATGGGGGTGACCCCAAAAAACAGAATTTATTTATAAAAAAATTTGTTTATTCTTCCATGTTTAAATTTCAGTCACCTTCAAAGTACTCTCGGTTTAATGCAGTACAACTATTGAGAAGCTTTTCCAACTGCTCAAAACAGTTTTTGACTCATTGATTTTGTTGCCTTTTAGTGCTTCTGTTGTTTTTTGTTTTACCTCTTCCACATTGGCAAAATGTTTCCCATTGAAGACCTTATATTAATTGGGGAAACAAAAAAAAAAAGTTACTCAGGGTGAAATTGAGTGAATAGGGAGAGTGGGGCATGGGAGTCATGCTGTTCTTAGTTTACAAAAACCCGCTGGTGACTCAGCACAGTGTGAGCAAGTGCATTTTCAGGCTGCACACTGTTTGTGTAAGTCACCCATCGTGAAATGGGCAGACACATTGAAAAAGTCTACAAAAAAATTCACTGAAGCCATATGCAGCCTCTCAAAACAAGGCCAGCTGGTACACTGGTGCAGATGGATTCCTAGAATACTCACCTAGTAGGGGAAGCCTGTACCACAAGGAACCCACCCTCCAGAAGATAATTCCAGTTTTTTGGGGGGTACCTCCTCATATGGCATTAATGTATAAATATTATAAAGACTGTACCAAAAGAAAAACAATACTTTGGGCTCACATATAAATGTAAAAATCATAAATAAAAATTAACAGCCCATTAAAAATTTTTTATGACCAAGGAATTTCAAGTCTAGGAATTCAAGGATGTCTCATGAACAGGTTACTCACCAATATAATTTGTTATAGTAATAAATCTGAGGAGAAAAATCATACTATTATCTCCATTATAAAATGCATTTAAGGGGATGCTGGGATAGCTCAGCAGGTTGAGTGCTTGCCTTTCAGTCATGATGTCTGGGGATTAAATCCCAGCTCTGGCCCATGCAAACCCATATGCTAGACTGTGGCACAACTCGTAACCACCAGGATGGCAGCAAAGGTTCTCACCTCCTATGCAAGAGGCCCCCATTTTCGTTCCTGCCCCACATGGCCCCACATCCACCTGTGTGAAATAAAACTATGTCACAACTAATGATGTACAACTATGAAGACTGTTCTGGGCCCTCCCCACTTCTTTCTCTTTCTTTCTCTCTGTGACTCTGTCTCTCTATATCTCTTACCAGCATTTAATAAAATTTATGACCCATTCCTGATTTTAAAAAATCAATGGAGAAATTAATGAATCCTTCCTTAACATGACTCACTGTCTTTTCTTCCTCTAACTTTTGCTCATATGTAGACCCATGTGAGTATGTTTATATATAAATATGTATGTAAATATGAATATGGAAGAATGCTTGTACATTTATGTATATAGATCAAAAACCCAATATCAATAAGTAAGCATAAGGTATAAAGATTAAGCTCACAAACAAGAGAAAGATGGCCAATATACTACTACTGTTTAATATTGCGTTGGATAGTTTAGCTAATGAGGTCAAACGAGAATAAATATACTGAGTCATAAGAATTTGAAAAGAAATAAAATTGTATTTACTAATAACATATCTAAAAAATCTTGAAGTCTGAATGATAAAATCAATAAAAATCATTAAAAATTTTGGTAAAATACTGGAATATTAAATAGACATAAGTATTACAAGCTTTTATCCATACGTGCAAAAGCAATTAGAAGGAATAATGAAAGAGAAAACTTCAAGAAATGTGTCTAACTAGTGTGAGGAAAACTTCAAAGCACTCCTAAAAGACACAAAAGTATAGGTGTACAAGTTAATATACAAATGTAATATTTTTCTTATAAACACAATATGTTTTGTCCTTTTTGAAGATAAACAGGTTGATTCTAAGCTCATATGAAAAAATTAGCATTTAATAACAGAAAAAAAATGCTGAAACAGACAAGTAGTAAGGGAAGAACTGACCATATCAGATAGGAAAATAAACTTCTGTACTAAAAACAGGGTGGGGCTGGCATGTGAATAGATAAACAAATCACACCCAAACCAAAATAAACTCATAGGCAAAGAGAAATGCAGTATATGAAAAAATGGAGGGAATTCCAGGATTGCTCAACAGGTTGAGTGTTTGCCTTGCAACCGCAAGGACCAGGGGTCAAATCCTGGCCCGTACCCATTCAAACCTATATGCCTAGCTGTGGTGCAACTGGTAACCACCAAGCCCCATGGTAAAGGTTCTTGCCCCCCATGTGGGAGATCCCCAGTTCAGTTCCCACCCCACGCAGCCCCACATCCACCTATGTGGAATGAAACTATGTCACAGCTAATAATGTACAACTATGGAGACTGCTCTGGGCCCTCCCTCCATCTCTTTGTCTCTCTCTCTCTCTTTCTTTCATCTCTGAAAATGTAAAATTAATATTAAAAGAAAAAGAAAAAGTGGAATCTCTAATCACTGGTGTAAAGATAGCCATTTCAATAAACAGTGTTGGAGAAACATGAGACCTATTTGGAAAACAATAATATTGAGGCCATACCTGATACCATGTAGCAGAATAAGCTTCAAATAGGTCAAATACTGGAAGAAAACATAAGTGAATTCTTGTATGACCTTTATAAGAAAAGCCTTTATGTTATGACTCTAAATAAAGATGTAGTTAAATAGACATTAAAAATTTTCATTGCATAAAAATAGAAATAAATCTTTTACATTACATAAAAATGTGAAGTTTGGGGAAGCTGGGATGGCTCAGCGGGTTGATCACTGGCTTTGCAGCCCCGGAGCCTGAGGATCAAATCCCAGCCCTGGCCCAGGTGCACCCACATGCTGAACTGGGGTGTGACCCCAGTCAGTTCTTGCCGGGGCCTACGTAGAAGCTCCTGGCCTAGTTCCTACCCTGCGCAGCCCCGTGCCCACCTGTAGAGTGAAACTATATGGAAAACTAATGCTGTCAACTATGGAGACTGCTCTGGGCCCTCCCACTTCTCTCTGTCTCTCTCTGTCTCTCTCTCTCTGTCCAAAAAAAATATGAAGTTTGAAATCATATTTAAAAATTGTAGAAAATACCTGCGAATATAATACAGATGAAAGACTAATCTTCCTAATATGTAAAGAACTTCTTTGAAATGTTAGGGCAAGAAATATCCCAAACCTGATAATAAATGGGCAAAATGAATCAATTTAAGTAGTTTTTTTATTTTTTATTGTTTTTAAAGATTTATTTTATTGTTTTTGACAGAGACAGAGACAGAGAGAAGGGGGAAGGCCCAGAGCAGTCTCCATAATTGTATGCCATCAGTTTTCAACATGGTTTTGTTCCACACAGGTGGATGGGGGCCCTACAGGGCGGGAACTGGGCTGGGGTGCTCCCACATGGGAAGCTCACCCCAGTTCAGCATATGGGTCTGCAAGGGCCAGGGCCAGGATTTGACCCTTGGTCCCTGGGGATGCAAAGCAAGTGCTTAACCCTCTGAACCATCCCCTTCCCCTTAAATAGTTTTTAAAATAAAAAGATATCAAACTTTATTCAAAAGAACAATGTAAATCAAACTACAGTGAGACAATTTCTCATCCATCAGGTTGGTAAAAATTCAAAAGCTTTACAACACACTGTATTAATGAGTCTATGGAGAAATGAGCAATATCCTACATTGCTGGCGGGAGTGCAAAATGGTTCCACACCTCTGGGAGGGAGTTTATTAGTATCTCATAAAAATAACTATTCATTTATTCTTTGACTCAGCAGTCCTAATTCTATTAATTTACTTGGAAATTATACCTTAGCAAATATTATATATATATATATATATATATATATATATATATATATATATACACACAAAAAAAATGTTATTTATTTCACTATTATTTGTTGTAGAAGAACATTGGAAGCAACTGAAATAGGAGATGTGTGAATGACTTTTGCACAATAAAGTACTATGAGTATAAAGACACACAGAGACCAAGGAAAATGCCCTTAAACTATTGTGGAGTGATTTCTAGGGTATACTCTCAAATGAAAAAAGTAAGATTTAAAGGACTCAAGTGTATAAACTAAATCTAGTCTTATTTTTTTTTAATTTATTGTTAAATTTGATGAGGTTACATTGGTTGGTAACAATTAGACAGTTTACAGATGTACAAGTCCACCTCACATCATTCATGCATCGTATTATGTGCCCATCACTCAGTATCAGTTCCCCTTCCATCACCTTATATCTAGTGCCCACTCCCACCTCCCCCCACAACTGTCCCCCCGCTCCTC
>PVKE010043987.1:0-13173 GCA_004027555.1 Craseonycteris thonglongyai | reverse complement strand
TGACAGATTGTTTTTTTTTATGTTTTCTTTTATGTTTTTTTAAATGATTTTATTATACGTGTTTTTTATTTACTTTGTATTACGTTTTGTATATATGTTTCTTTGTGTGTATATAATTTGTACAATAAATTTATTATTTTAAAATTATTTTTGTTTATTATTTTTTATTCTTGTTCAATAATAAATATCCTTAGAAATAACTGGTGCCCGCCGCCCTACCGATATTTTAGAATGCGCCCTAGGGTATAAAAAGGTTGAGAACCCCTGATCTAATTTGTCTCCTACTAATTCCCTCTAGTGATGTTAATATTGAAAAAGACAAACCATCAATAATACTAACTTAAAACAATCTGATGTCAAAACTATGGTGGATTAGATCCTAATTTTATGAAGGCTGTATTCCAAATTGGGGAAAAGCTTTACTGAGCCAACTCATGACTGTTTCAAACCTCAGCTGCACTTGCAGAACAAAGGCTATTGGCCCCCACCAGAAAAAGTGCTATAAGCTCCTCTCTGTTGCTCCATAATCCCAAGTGTAATTCTCTAAAACCAAGGTTGAGAAGAGGAGTGAGAGGAGAATATTTTGATTGGAGGTAGGAAGAATACTTCATATTGCAAGGGAAGACTTGAAAGAAACCATTTTACTCTTGACTCGGTCATTTACAAACTATAGATTCCAGCGTGATTTAGAGAGACTTAAAGGGAAACAGAAATATAACTTTGAAAGGGAAATTATATCTTTCAAATTAATGGCACATATATAAAAGTCAGTTAAAACCATATAAAAATCAGTATTATAACGAAAGGCAGATTATTTGTTTTAAAGTCATCAAACATTAAAGGAAACAAGAAACCCCAAATAGAAAGTATAATATAATATGGCAGGGGTAAGGCCAACTATTAGTTAATAACATTTATTGGAAATGAGAGAAATGTCACTAAAATGAGATTTTTTTAAAAAGAAAAACAATCCAAACTGATCATTACTAGAGTAACACATAATACAAAATGTTACAAAAAGTTAAATTTGTAAAAAAATGGATAAACTTCATTAATTAATTGCAAAAAAAGAGCAGATGATATCAAATAAAGCAAAAAAGTATTGAAATCAACAGAGGGTCATTTTTTTTTTTTTTTTTTTGACAGAGAGAGAGAGAGAGAGTGAGAGAGAGAGAGAGAGAACTGAACTAGGGGAGTTCCCAGTTCATCATATGGTTCCGCACGGGCTGGGGCCGGGATTCGATCCTTGGTCCCCAGCACTGCAAAGTGAGCACTTAGCCCACTGAGCCATCCCGGCTTTCCCGAGGGTCATTTCTATAATAATCAAAAGTGAATATAGAATTATGAACTCTTCCATGATAAAGCTCATTATTTCAAAATACATTGAATACAACTTAAATGTCTCAATAGAAGAATGGTTAAATGTTTAAATCTGTATGTTGGCCTTATATGTAGTGATTAAGCGCAGAGATATTGAGGTATTCTTGTTCATAAGGAAGGCCTTTACCAATATATTATTGATTGAAGAAAGCATGTTGCAGATAGTATGGACATTATTCTCCTACTTTGGTTAAAGTAGAACCAAAATGTTAACCATTATTATTAGTGGATGATGAAACTAAATTCAGTTTAAATATTTTCATTTATACTTTTAATCTTTTTTAGTGGTAAATATGATAGATTATATTATTGTGCCCTAGTCTTCACTGCCTCTCCCTCTGGAAGGATTATACTTTCATGCATCATTGACCTCAGTTTGGTCATGTGACTTGCTTTGGCTAATAAAGTGTGATTGACAGTGACTTGTATCGCCTTCAATTGCCATGGCACTTTTTCCTCCTTCACAAGGGGGTTGCTCCTTCAGCTTGAATGAAGATACAGAGTAGGGCTGCAGCTGACGCCTAGAGGATACGTAAATGAGTAAGAAATAAACCTTTCTTGTAAGCCCTTGAGATTTTGGGGTTGTGGTTACCATATCACAACTTAACCCAGGCTAAGTAGTCCCCAGTTTCAAATGTTTTCTGAACATATACAAGTTATGATGCCTGTGAGCAGCAAGTTCTAGAAGTCTTCCCTGCCACCCCTTTTGCTTTACTCAGGTCCCTGAGTCATAAATTTGAATTTTATGTCACTCACTCATTCACTGTAATTGCAGATGTTACGGCATGTAGAAAGAACTGTAGTAATCCCATTGAGATGAAGGAGGATGAGACAGGAAAATTAGACGTTCATCTTTAATATTGCTATTATTACTTGTCTCAGTGAGTATAAATTATGTTGGTGGTGACTTTAAAAATCTGTTTTATTGGTGTAGAATTTTGGTTAGACAATTTCTGAAAATATGCTATGATAGAAATGAAAAAAAATTTTTTTAATGTCACAGCCATTCTTATACTGTAGGAATAAAAAATAAGTAGGTGCAGCCTACTAACAGAATTTAGACTTACTTTTGTAATGTGTTTGGAAATGGAGCAGGTGGCCAGACACGTGATTGATAATCAGGTTGGAATGATCTTTAAAGGTCGTCTCATTCAGTCTTACATTAGGCATTCAAAACCTTTTTTGTTTAAAAAGAATAAAAAAATGGATAGAATCAACAACAATAGCCCCAAAAACAATTCTTGCAATGAATTAAATTCTCTCATTCATCTTTTCTTCATTCTTGATATTACACAAGATATTCATACTTGTAATTCAATCAAAATGTTGCTTTTTCATCACAGACAAGTTATCCTGAAAATGTCATTTTAAATTAAAACAGAAACCAAGATGTTAGCATTACTTTAATCAAGAAAGTGTAGTTAGATACAGTTAAGGGGGAAAAAAAAGTGCAACAAAGGCAATTTTGGCCCTTGATGTAGCTTAGATTGAATTTACTTCCAAATGGATAACAGTTTAATGAATTTGGTTGTATCAGCCTCATCCCTTGAGGGCACTTGAACACATCAGAGAACCTCCATACTTTCAGCTCAATTGTCAGCATCTACTTGTAAAAACTCTTGGACCAGAAAGCAGAGTACTTCAGATTAAGGATCTGAGTATGTTCTTGCTTTCTGTATGCTGGCACCAGAGCGTGGCTTGAGAGGTTTTACTCACACTTATTAGACTACTTTCATAAAACAAAAGGATCAGATTACTGCCTTTTGCCAATACTAAATGTGACCTCAACTTGAACCAACCAAAGAGCTCTACAGCTCTTTGTTTCTATTAGCCCCCAAACTTGTTTTGTTGCAAGAGACAGCCTTCCAGTTTTGGGATAAGTAGCTTTTATGTTTCCTGTGATGGCAATGAACTTGAAATCTTAATAAAGTATGGCAAGTTTCATTCATTAGAATGTCCAGTGTGCCTGATTTATAATAGTTTGCCTTTTAATTATTAGGATTGTTCTTTTGAATATTCTTTATAACTAGGGGACCCTTGAAATCATGACTGACATACTTAGCGTCACATATTCTGTTAACATAATGTTACAGATTTTATATAGGCCTGTATAAAATTTAATTTACTTGCAGGTGCAGAGTTACATGATCTATACATAAATCACTCAATACATTTGTATCATTAAATTAATCTGTTAAATATTTATATCTAGCCTAAATTTCACTGAACTCCGACCCACCTTTCAGTGTGTGTCTCCATTTGAAAGTCTCATTTGTAGCTCAAAGGCAGCATGTCTGAAACCATCCTCACAACCTCTGTCAGTCCTGGATTTCCCTGGGCCAGGCCTTGTGCAGAATGCCAGAAGCCTAGGAGTTGCACTCAACCCTGCATTTTCCCCTTCTCCACATCCTGTCATAACTGACAGGGCTAGGTGCTCAGTGATCCACCTCTAGTCCACCATCTCTTGCTTTCTGACGGGGCTTCCCTCATCTTCTTTACTACCCTATTTTGGTTCTCCTCATGACTGCCCAATATTCCTTTTAAGTGCACAAACCTGGTTTACTGCACCCCTTTATGGCCTCTTATGATTAAGATAAAATCCAAGGCCCTGTAGGGGCTCGCCCCTGCTTTTCTTTGACCCTCATAGCACTCCTTGTTTCTCTGTTCTAGGATCCTATCAGCCAGCACTAATATCTTGGTCATGCCATGCTGGACACCTAGTCATTTGGTTAACACCTCTCATCCTTCAGAGCTCAGCTCAAACACACTTGTTCAAAGGAACCTCTGATCTCCAGACCCACTTAGATACCCTCTTGCCATGTGACCTCATACCTCCCAGGCATCTTTTTTCTTCCATCCTTCCTTCCTTCCTTCCTTCCTTCCTTCCTTCCTTCCTTCCTTCCTTCCTTCCTTCCTTCCTCCCTCCCTCCCTCCCTCCCTCCCTCCCTCTTTCTCTCTTTCTCTCTTTCTGTCTTTCTTTCTTTCTTTCTTTCTTTTGTTGTTGTTTTTGATTGACTATCTTGGTCTCACTTTTCTTTGGCCTAAAGATTGATTTCTGTTCATTGCCAACAGCTTTCTCTTCCATCCTATGCTAAAGTATTTACCTAAGTGTTTGTGCTTCCTTCAAGGACTATTAGCAGTGCAATGGGAGCTACACATTGGCCTTCCATCTTCTTAGAAGAGGGTGAACTTTATTTTAGTGGTCAGTCTTTTGGATCACAGATTGGTGTGTAAGTTTTTCATCTTACACTTCATGTTTACCTTCAAAAAAATTTTTTAGCAACCTATATTGCCTATTGAACAGCACTTCTCTCAGCACGAATTTTTAGCCCTTGTACTTACAATGCAGATTTTCTTTATATGAATCCAAGTGAAAAATGAAGTGGCTCTTGACTGTGATGAAGTGAAGCAACTCCAAGCTTTACCCCAGTTCTGGGACCTGCCTGCCAATCAGTAGATGATTATCTGCCTGTTGATTGCTTTGTTTGTTGAGAATCATATATGAGATGCAAACAATTGCAGATATATGTATTCCTTGATCCTTCATAAATGCTAGATCACATGATGCACAAAAGGCATGAGCCCTTTTGCCTTTTGTGTATTAGATTTAACCATCACATACATGACATGGCTGAGCTAAACAGAAGACAAACATGGAGTAAGCTCTTATTTATAATCCATTGGTCAGGGGAACTGAATTGCAGAAGAAACTGATGTACTGTGCATGAGGATCGAAAACATAGCGTTGTAATCTGCTTTAAAACAAAGAGGTTAAAGAAAAATATAAATTTAGCATATGATTTTTTCACATTTCCTTTGTTGACAGAATTTTGTTACATGTTAACACTTTTGATTCCACTGTAAAATCTAGGGGAAGAAATATTTCCTAATGTGTCAAAATTCTTTCTCTCACTAACATTTTAGTAATTTTTTCTAAATATAATTTTAACTTGTTTTTAAAATTATTTACATGAGGATTTTTATTTGTTTGTTTTGCTTTTAGGTATTTGGGACACCCTCAATATTTGCCTTCTCTTTTCTAGTCACACCTGATTCATGAAATGGACTGAATCTGAAAACCTATCTACTTCTTCGTCTGAATTTGAGATACAATTGGAATGATCTTAAGTGCATGCAACTAGACTCAAACTGCAGCTATGAGTTCAGACGAGAAGGGTATATCCCCTGCTCATAAAACGTCCACGCCGACCCATAGAAGTGCCTCCTCTTCAATGTCCTCCCAGAGGGACCGCAGACAGGTAAGGGAAGAGTATAATGGCCTTTTGTTATTTTATGCAAATATAGCACCACTAGGATATGATGGGATTGCCAATTAATTCTGAAATTTTGTTGTGAAGATTTGTCTTCCTCAGGAAAGCTTACTAATTTTTGTCACTCTACCTGGCGATGTCATGACAATGCTGCTTTTGCTTTTCTGTCATTTAGGATCCTCTTTTAGAGTGCAGACCACAGGAAGGGTAGCTAGGGGGAACCCTGGAGAGTTCTCTTCTCTTTCTATGCCTGGAGGTGGGAGCCAGCTTGTGGAACTTTAATGTTCTGCTCTCCATCTTCATTTTTGGAGGTGGAAAGGAATCAGAACCTAAAAGTCTTCTTCCTACAAGTCTCACACTGGTCTGCCAAGCACTAACTTCTGTTTGGTGTTTCATAGAATCTGGTAACAGATTCAGCAATTAGGTTATGGATAAAATTGTAGTATCAGGGAATTAAAAGGCAGTGAGAACTCAGACCATGTTTAAAGTTAATAGAGACAGTAAATTATTGTTGCTTACTTATTCCATTGAGCATATTCTGTAAATTATCTTTTTTATAGAGTTAATTTGTTACTACTTCAGTGCCTAGTCTACTTCCAAGGTTGTGTGGAAATTGGTCATATGAATTTTCTTCATTGTCAAAACAGATGGTTGTTTTGTCCACCACTTATCTCTGTATTACTATTTGCCATTATAGTATTATCTTATGATAGGAATATTGTTGTGTAACTTGAAATTTACAATAAGCAGATGATGTTAACTTTTTATTTACTTATTATTTTTCCCCTTCAATGTTCCTTCTTTTTTTTTTATTGTTAAATTTATTGGGGTGACATTGATTGATAACAATTACATTGTTTCCAGGCGTACAATTACATTACACTGTCTATACATTACATTATGTGCTCACCACCCAGAATCAGCTCTCTTTCGATCACCATATATTTGGTTCCCTCTCCTTACTCCTTTTCCCACCTCCCCGCAACTTTTTAAAACAATATTTTTTATATTAAAAAGTCAATTAGGGAACATTCTTACAAAGGCTTTTCTCCCCTATTTTATGTTTTCAAATTATATTTTTCTGGTTTGTAGGCATATAAACATCAGTGATTCTGTAATCCATACTATAAACTTGGGTCTCAAGAGAGCCATTTCCAGATGTGAGTTCATTCTTCTAGATGGTAGGAGTGTACTTCTAAGGACGGTCCTCTAAGGATGTTCCTTTGGGAATTCTCAGTCTACATCCTCCCAGAACTCCCTTTCCCATTTCTAGCAATAGATTCCAGGGGGATCTGTAAGCATAGTGATTCCTTATGTGTATATTTTTCACAGATCCCAAGGTGGATATTTCACTGTGGGTTGTGGGGAATTTTTGACATTGGTGTCCTTTTTTAAAATGTTCAAAGAGGATATCTATGTTCAGTTCATCAAAAACAGTTATACTATTAACTAAATCTGTGAGTATACACAGTTACCATCTTTATTGAATTGTTATTTGTAGAGTAAAAGAAAGTAAGAGTACCATGAATGAAAACATATCTATATTAATAACTACTGCATGCTAAGAAGATGCTTTCTAAGTTTACAAGAAGGTCCTTTCTAAGTTTACAATGTTAGTCTACCCTTCACCTGCTCCTCTGTCCTTTCTTGTTATGGCTTCTCCATTTTTCCTTGCCCTGGGCATTTAAATGCAAAGACATTTTAAGCAGCATGACCTTCCTGGCAGCTGAGGGAAGGAAGGGATTTGACCCAGCTTACCCTGGAGAATTGTGGCAAATAGAGAAGACTGATGACTGCTGTAGAAACATATGTCACGCATTGTTGATCCGCCTGTTGCACCTGAGCTCCTAGGCTTGCGTGCAAAACAAAAAGCTGAGACCCTGGTCTGCCAGAAGGATTCTGAAGGTGAAATGTGTGACTCCTAGCTGCACTGTAAATGGGAAATTTTATGTTGGGAATAAAATGACATTTTTATGAATTGATAATGAATTCTAGAAAACTAAAAGACAGTGTTCAAACAGTTATTATTTTTTAAGGAGAGAGTTTGATTTCATTCCTGTTTATCTTAGCAGGTGGAAACTCTCCCAAATACTTTCTTCTCTGGTTCCTTCCGCTGCCATTATTTTGTCTGTTCATTTCTCTCAAGGGAAAGGAGAACAAAGAACAATTATAGTTGTTTTCCCTATCTCAATCACTTCCTGAAATTTACTATTAACTTATGGAAATCAGAAATTTTGAGTGATCCTGTGACATGATATGATGCAGTGGTTTTTTTTTTTTAATTGTTATATTTATTGGGGTGACATTGATTGATATCAATTACATTGTTTCCAGGTGTACAATTCTACATTAATTGTCTATACATTGCATTGTGTGCTCACCACCCAGAATCAGCTCACTTTCCATCACCATATATTTGATGCCCCCTCCCTACTCCACCCACCTCCACAACCTCTCCCACCCACCTCCCCCCTTACCCTCAGGTAACCACTGAACTATTGACTGTGTCCATGAGTCTTTGTTTCTTTGTTACTTTCAGTTTTATATTCCACCTATAAGTGAGGTCATATGTTTCTTGATTCTTTCAGTTTGACTTATTTCGCTTAATTTTTTTAGGTCCGTCCATATTGTCACAAATTTTCTTTTTTAAGATTTCTTTTTATTGTTTTTGACACAGAGAGAGAGATACAGAGACAGAGACAGAGAGAAGGGAGAGGGCCCAGAACAGTCTCCATAGTTGTACATCATTGGTCCTTCCACATAGTTTCATTCCACAGGTGGGCGTGGGGCTGCACAGGGCAGGAACTGGGCCGGGGTCTCACCCCGATGAGAACCGAACTAGGGAAACTCCCCAGTTCAGCATATGGGTCCGCACGGGCCAGGGGCCGGGATTTGCTCCTCAGTCCCCGAGGCCCAGAGAGCGCTTAACCCACTGAGCCATCCCGGCTTCCCACAAATGTTTTTTTATATGTATTTATTTTTATGTGGTGACTGTTCTCATAGTGAAGGGACATAGAGAAAGTGTGACAAATTAATCTTCATTGAATGTTACCATTCTCCTGATTTTACTGACATCTGTGCAGATGGTGCCAAATTTCAAAGTCCATCCCTGTTTCTCTCCTAAATTGATTATATTAGGTAAAAGATCTAGCACATAGCTGAGAATACAGTGGTTCCTTAATACATGCAATTTGCCTGTTGTTCCCAAGTTCTAGTCCTAGATCATTAATTAACTGATTGGGCATTTCTACCTAGATGTAACACTGTCACCTTTAATCAATATGTATAAAGCAGTTTGCTATTGGGATAATCATTCTGTTATTGACCCAGGGTCAAAGCCATTCTTTTCCCCTTTGCCTCTCTTACATTCAATAGGCTAAGTAGTCCTATTGATTATTTCCTCCTTCATAATATCATAATTTCTTTCTATCCCTACTACTCACTCCCTAGTCCAGACTCTCTTATCACCTCAACCCAGGATTCTGCTCTTGCCTCATCATCTCCCATCACCTAACAAGATAGAATTTCCTTAATATGGCAGATTCATGCTCAGAAGCCTATCTCTGTCTACCCTTGCCTTTCCTGCATGGCATTCCCATCACCCTGCTCTCGACCTGATAACCTCCCTCTGCTTTAAGGACCAGCTTATGTGACACTTTCACTGGTCACTCAAACCCACATTGTCCTTTCCCCTCTCTGAAATTTTATAGGACTTTTTGAGAATACTTGACACTTTTATATCATTTGTCTTTTTATGTACTGATCTCAACTATATTGTGAGGTCTTTGAAAAAGACTATACACACCAATTATTCAGAGACAAGCCTTGCACCTCAAATTTTTAAATATATTCTAGAGGTTATTTTTAAAGATCTGTAATAATATTAGTCTTGTTTTTTATTACAATTTTTTCATTCCATATTTATTTGTCCTCTTCCTCCTTCCTTCCTCATAGATAAGCAAAACAGTGTCAAGTGTGTAGTAGCAACTGGCTGTCCTTCCTGTCCCTAAATTATATAGTGCAGCAGGTGAAGGAGGGAGAGGAGATGGGAAATGAAATAATTCACTGCCCCTGTGATTTCACTTGTTTCTTCATCAACTGGATGAAGGTCATCTAGAAGGTCAAGATTCCACTTAGCATTTAATAAGTTTGAAGATTTTAGGAAATGCTACATTTGTGTTTCGATCAAGTCTGTTGTAGACGTTAGAACACCTAACAAAAGTGGCTGTTTGTGTGTGATCAACTAAACTCATAAGCTGTAAGAAATATATGCACTGAAATTTTCAAAGAGGAAATAAGGAAGTGGATTAGACATGTAGGACTTATGCATAAACAAGCATTTGCTAAAATATGTTCCAAGGGAAGCTTGTTCCTTAAGTTGTTGCATGAAGAGAGGATTCTATTGTCAGGTAAGTTAGGAAAATGCTACATACAATCTCTTTTTACAATGTACATTACTAAATTAACGACACTGATAAATCCTACAGTTAGAACATTATTTAACTGAGCATTTCTAGAATTTAGTAGATTGTAGAACTACTTCCCTAAGATTTGGTTGTTAAAAATTTCAGATTCTTCTTTCTATTAGGAAATTGGAAGATACAGGAACACTGAGCCCAGATTCCAAATGGCAACAGTAGACTGGGCTCAGGAGTGACTTTCTTTTAGATGGGGCATTTACTCCCCGATTGGCCACAAGCTCTTATTGTGTTTCAGTGCTTATTTAGGTTTCCTGCCTGACCCCTGAAAGCATTTGAATTTGCCAACCCTGATCCTGTATATAAAGTCAACCACAGTAATATTTAAGTAACCATGGGTGATAGCCACTTGGATGTTAAGTAGGCATCTCAAACTCATCCAAAATTGAATGCTTAATTCCTTCCCACATCTACTCCTTATCAGTCCTCCTTTTCTCAGTAAACAACAACTCTGTCCTTTCGTTTGAGAAGGCCAAAAGCCTTATCAGGAGTCATCCTTGACTCCCCTCTTTTCTCACACCAGCTTCCAACCCCCCAGCAAATCCTGTTGGTTCTGCCTTCATCATGTGCCTGCAATGTGACCACTGCTGACCACCTCCTCCCGCTTCACCCTGGTCTGAGCCATCATCATTTCTCGCCTAGGTTATGGCCACAATCTTCTAACTGCTCTCCCTGCTTCTACTCTCACCCGACATACCGCTAAATTATTTTAGAGTCATCAGTGTGATCCCCTCAAAACCTAAGTCAGATCAGGATGCTCCTCTGCTCCCAGCCCTCCATTGGTTTCCCGTCTCTCTCCAAATAATATGTGAATTGCTGACCATTGTCTACCAGGTCATTCATAACTTGGATCTGCCCCCCCTCTGGTCTAATTTCCTGCCATAGACTGCTTCGCTTAGTTTTCTCCATTTTCTCAGATACACCAAGTATGCCCCCACCTCAGGGCCTGTGCACCTTTGGCCCCCTCAGCCTAACTTGCTTTTCCTCCAGGTGTCCCCAGGGTTGCTCACACGCTTGACTAATTCTCCACTGTACCCTTTTTGGATAACCTTCTCTGCCCTCCCATTCAGATCCTCATCATTTACTGTCCACTTAACCTGGTTTTATTTATCTTCAAAGCAGTCACCACCACCTGAAAGGCTGCATATATATCTGTTTATATTTCTTATATGTCTGTTTATATCTCTATTCCCTGTCACTGAAATGTAAGAGCCCTGAAAACAAGGGTTTTATTTTGTTTAATAATGGATCCCTCACACCTCATACAGTACCTCACATATGGTATGGCTCAGAATAGATTTGAATGAACACACACGTGAGGAGCAGGCACGGAGAAGAAGATGGTGAACCAGGCTCCCGGGGCCTTGGCAACTGTGAAGGAATAATCATGAGGTGGGGAGGCGATGACAGGAGAGAAAATAGTATAGTTGGGAGTGAACTCCTAAGAAGAGGGGATTTGAGAGTAGAAGAGGGGGGATGATCCACAGGTGCAGAGGGGACCTGGAGCAGTGCAGACCTTCAGCTTGCTGCTGACAGTGCCTGTGTGGCGGAATAACTGGCTTGTGGGTTAGGAAGGAAACAATATCAGTCAAAAGCAAAGTGTTGGAAGCATGCTGCACAGATGTTAAAAATATTGGTGAAGGGGATGCAAGGATGTCTCAGTGGGTTAGCACTCATCTTACAGCCCCAGGGTCCAAGGATTGTATCCTGGCCCTGGCCCAAGTGGACCCATATGCTGAACTGGGGAGTGCCCCCAGTTCAGTTCTCACCGGGGTGAGACCCCGGCCCAGTTCCTGCCCTGTGCAGCCCCGCACCCACCTGTGGAATGGAACCATGTGGAAAACTAGTGACATGCAGCTATGGAGACTGCCCTGGGATTTCCCCCTTCTTTCTGCCTCTCTCTCTCAAAAACAATAAAAATAAATCTTAAAAAAATAATATTGGTGGGAAGTGACTCTTTATTTAAAGGGTTATTGTTCCCCATCTCTCATAGTACTTCCTTTATAGTAATGTTGTGTAATAGGCTAAGTATATGATCAGCTGACTGGATTGTTTGTTTTGATACCCATATATTTACATATTTCAGAGAATTTTTTCCAGTATAAAAAGACTGAGACCACTCTGTAGAGAGAGTTTCAGTAGTTCTAGGATGAGGCCCAAGGATCTGCAATTTTAAAAGTGAGGCCCCTATTTGGAATCTTCAAATGTTTTTATTTGTGTCATTATCAAGTCACAGAAAATCAGAGACTATTGCTCCAAGACCTTAGGATTTGGAGCACATAACTACCAAGTGATAATGTCTATTATTAAATTGTTATAGTTTTACCATGTTTGATGTTTAAATGCTTAAATGAGTCAATCTTTTTTCTATTTTATTTATTTTTATTTTTTTTTGACACAGAGAGAGAGAGAGAGATACAGAGACAGACAGAGAGAGAACTGAACTGGGGGAGCTCCCAGTTCAGCATATGGGTCCGCACGGGCCGGGGCCGGGATTCGATCCTCGGTCGCCGGTGCTGCAAAGTGAGCGCTTAACCCACTGAGCCATCCCTGCTTCCCTCAATCTTTTTTCTTTAATGAAAAATCAAAGAAAAAATACCCAGCCATTTCTTATAATGATGTAAAGTTTGCTGAAGATCAGAGATAGTAAACTGAAGAACTTTTTTTTTTTTCTTTTTCTTTAATTTATTGTTAAATTTGATGAGGTTACATTGGTTGGTCACAATTAGACAGTTTACAGATGTACAAGTCCACATCACATCATTCATGCATCGTATTATGTGCCCATCACTCAGTATCAGTTCCCCTTCCATCACCTTATATCTAGTGCCCACTCCCACCTCCCCCCACAACTGTCCCCCCCGTCCCCCCCCATCCTGGTAACCACCAAACCATTGAGTGTGTCCATAATGCTGGTGCCCTCTCCCACCTCCCTTCCCTCTCCTTCCCCCCTCCTCCCCCTCCCTCCATCAATCACCAAGCTATTGAGTGTGTCCATAGGTCTCTATGTCTTTGTTTCTTTCAGTTTTATATTCCACCTATAA
>PVKE010043986.1:0-13173 GCA_004027555.1 Craseonycteris thonglongyai | reverse complement strand
CAGCACCCTCCTGGCAGACAGGGCTCGTGAAAACAGCAGTTTTCTAAACGCAACTTCCCTGAACTGTCTGACACACCTTCCACATGGTCAGGTTCATGTCTCTCCTTGAATCTGAGCCCTTGAAGGATGCAACCCAGCCACTCCTCACTTAAAGACCTACTTGTTTAATGATGATCAGACTCAGGACCAGTTCTCCAGCACCAGGATTCCCCTTTCTCAGTCTGTGTCTGGTTCCTGCCGTCAGTTAGTATTCATTCCACAAAGCGTTTGCAATCCTGCGAAACTACTTCTTCATTTCTCAGGGAGGTGCTGCAGGATATCTGCTGAGAATTACATGCCTATGGCACCAGACCCAGCACTAGACATGCTCACTTCTCAACCAATTCACTTAGCGACCTGGTCAGAGGAAAGGAACTCGGTTGTTAAGTGAGGAATAGGTCGTTACGTGTATCAATGGGAAGTGACTTTCTGACCCAGACGTTCAAGAACGGGCAGATTCCATTTCCTGTCTCTTAGGACACTCTCAGATGGGCTCCAGCCATTCTGTGACAGTGACACCCCCGCACCCAGTCCACGCTGATCTCCTAGCAAATGGGAGCAATAAGGGACCTTATCTTGGAAGAAGACCCCCCCAACACCCTCACACTCTCATTGTCACATGATGTGCAGGTCACAAGCTGTCCCCACCAAGCCCAGCCTAAAGGGCAGATCTGTGCGCACAATAAATGAGGGCTGTTTAAAGCCATCAAGCCTGGGGGTGGTCTATAGCATGGTGACAGATGGCAAAGCAGGAACGTATTAGTACCTTTGCATTCTTCTCCCTACCAGAGAGGATCACAGATTACAATCTTAAAGAGTGTGGGGAGTAAGATTCAGACATTTCTGGAGGGAAAATCCTCCTGGGGGACTCCTTTCTGTGAGTAAACACAGAACTCCCTGGGGAAGAATTCATTCCAACCCAAGAACAACACAACCTTAATCCTCATCTCACCTCACCGCAACCAGAGTGCTGGCAGAACCCTAAGGAATGGAGGCTTCCATAAAGAGAATGCAGCTTTAAACAAAACCTCAATAAAGTCAGCGGTGCTCGTAAAAATGGCGAGGCAGCTTTGTAACCTCAAGTAACCCACTGAATGCTCAGTAGGAGAGACTACATCCATTTTGAGAAGCAAGGGATGGTGAGGCCACCATCAGCATCTAAGGAAAGGGCAGGAGACAGCGCACAGCATCTCATTCAAAAAAATAAAATAATAACAACAACAATAATAATAGCAACTTTCAGGGGGAATTGCACGAAATCTAGGGGTACGTGGTAGGTAGGGACCAAACCAGAAGAACAAGATTATTTTCCTACTATTAAATATGCTCATACTTTGCTGAGTGACTCGGAATCTTTCTGACCTATTTTTACACAGCCGTCCATGATAAGTCTTAGGAACTCATCGGTTATGGTTTAGAAACTGAGTGCCCAGTACTTGTACTTTGCTGTACTCATCACAAACGGGACTGTGAACCACGGTTCGTTTCCTTCCCTAGACAGTGAGAGCCACAGGTCCAGGGGCTGTCTAGTTTACGCTCTCTTCCCAGGGCCCAGCACCTGGCATGACAGAATACGCTCAATAAATATTTGTTCGGTGACTGTTGAATGACTAGCACTAAAAAGGCTATTGAAAGAACTGGGGTTGATGATGCCTGGATTACTTAAATATGAATTCAAATGCAGCAGAAACACAATATCCTTCAAACACACACACAAAAAATGGTTTAGATTCCAACATCAAAATTATTTCAGAAATAAATGGTCACTATTATATGTTACAAAATAACGCACTATTCTGCTGGAGGAGTTATTTTTATTAACAATCTCCTCTGTCTATTCAAATCCTTTTGACCCTGCCTGCCAGCCTATCACCTACATTTAGAACCATCACGAAGAATTCAGAGTTTTACAGCACGCATACATCAACTGTAATTGCTTCCTGGAATCCCTTCCCTTTTCCTGTCAATCTACTTGCAAAAGTGGTTGACATAATCTCCCTTAAACACTGTTTTTATCACATCCTTTCCTGTCTCAGACTCTACCAGGAATCGCAATTGTCAACAGTTTGAAATGTAAATTCATTACTAACAATTCCCACAAGGGTTTCTAAAACTCCTCCATTATTTGTCCTACCCCTCATCCCTCCAAACCAAACTCATCTTATTCCCAGGCCCCAAATAGACACAAAAATGCACAGAACCTCTGTTCTGTTCGTAGCCAAGCAGAAGTGATGGAAGGGTTCTCGTTATGTTGTCAAGACATTCCAGAAAGAAGCCCGTGCACCTTCAGAGCGTCCATGAAAGATTTATCCGCAGTCACCCGTGGAAAGAAATCCTTCAACAGATAATCACTGTCAACTCTAGGTCAGGTTTCAGAGATGATTCAGAGATTTATTTAAAATAATCTCATCTAAGGCTATTCAATTGACTTAGCTTTTGTGAAAGGAAACTGGAACTTTCTAACTAGGCTAATGACACAGCTGTGTTTTGCTGTACCAATTATTAGCAATATTAACCTCTGCATTGTTAGTGAGTCTATCATTCCCCTGACTACATAATCTGTCCATTTTCTGCAACTTCTTTTGAACAGGGGAAAACAACCACCACAAAAGATTACATAACTCAAGAAAATCAGTACAACAACCTTTCACGTAAACCACTAAATTCCTATTTAACGACTCCGTTTATCACCTTCCATATTTTCAGATGCAAGGGAAAACAAATAAACTAGTTGATCAAAACTCCCCTCTCCTTTCCAGGATAGTTCAACAGGTTGAGAGCTTGTCTTAGAACCGTGCGTTTCAGGGATCGAATCCCAGCCCCAGCCTGTGCAAACCCATATGATAAATTGAGGTGCAACTGGTAACCACTGAGCCCTGTGGCAAAGGTCCTGGCCTCCCAGGCAGGAGGCCCCCACTTTGGTTCCTGCCCTGCATGGCCCCACATCCGCCTGTGTGAAATGAACATGTCACAACTAAAGACGTACAACTATGCAGACTGCTCTGGGTCCTCCTCCCTTCTCTCTCTCTCTCTCTCTCTCTCTCTCTCTCTCTGCCTCTGTGTCTGTCAAAAACAATAAAATAAATCTTTAAAAGAAAATCAAAATGTGAAATGTAACTACAGGAGACAGATTTAATAATGACTGAAACGTGAGAATATCATCAGCATAGAAACAGTGGGTCCTTAGCTGCTGCATCCTTCTCCGTTTCAAAAAATCTGTCTTTTTTTTTAGAGTAAACTTGGGTGTATTAACTTGCAGCCATCACACGTGCCTCTGCAGGTTCTCATCCAGAAGAGAATATCATCCTAAGTACAGAAAAGAACCAACTTTTCTGTACTTTATATGATAATTAGGGAGAAGAAGAAAACATTTCAAAATTAATGATGCTCTTCTCCATTATCCTAATTGCCTTTCAATAAGATCTTAGAAGTCTTTCAGGATCTACTTCTGTTTATAATTACCTGCCATCAATGAGAGGGAACAGCAAATAAATGATCAAACATAGAAGATGGTCTAAGAATTTTTGTGTGGCTTCCATTTCTACGCAGTTCTTATATTTACAATGGATCACAGGTGTGTGGGAAATGTTCTGCGAATGCACAGCATTTAAAATAAAAGAATCTATGAATGGCAACCTCTAGCTCGAGGGAAAATGCTTACAGCCTACATTCATTAATTGCCTTGGAAGCAGAAGCACGGTGAGAACCAAAATGAGGAGGCAGACAAAAGTGGCTTATTTATTCTCTGAGTCTGTTTCTCCCTCCCTAATACCCTCACTGATCTCAAGGGATTTATTTGATATCGATGCAGGAGACAACGCATGTGAAGAGCCTAGCATGTATGAACAACCCATAAACGGGGCCACCGTTAAGCCCCATTCCAGCTCCACACCCCACTCCAAGGTCAGCCAGACAGAAGTAGCAGTGAACCCCAGGACTCCAGACCAGCATGGGCCCAACAGACTCGCCCCTTTTCTGGATTTCAGCATTGTCTACTGCCTACCCTACAATCGGGGGTGGAGGAAGGAGGTTACAGAAAAGGAATTGCTCTAGTTTGAAAGGATGTAAACCATCTCCCTCCTCTTCGCTCTGAGACGGCTGTAAACAGAATTATTCATGCCACGCTTACAATAAGGCCACCGGAAGTCAAAGATTGATCATCATAAAGAATACGCTGCCCAAACATGGAGACCGGGAATCGACAGGCAAGCTGAGGACAGGTGTTCATGATAACTCACAGGTCTAATTTTCATCATGCCATTCCTACACACATAAAAGGTCACTTTTTAAAGTAATTAATGCATATGATCCTGTTCCCAATACGCTTCAGAAGTTTCCAAAATGCCCAAGCACACCGTGGTGGGAGCGGGGATAGTTTTGCTTTAGAGAATGCCATTGTCTTGACGACATCTGAACACTGACCACTCAGGACCCCAAGCGGCCCCGTGGGCCCACGGAAACAACACTGAGCCCAGCTCCTTCCCCGCCTCCCCCATGGTCCATCTGATTTCACGCCACTGCTTTGTTCCCTGCTTGCTTGAGGCTGTGAAGATAGAGAGCAGCCTTCATTCTCGGACTTGAGGGGTGTGAGTTTCCACCTTGGGGAATAAGACGCACCACCCACTTCCTGAGAGAGGAAGCAGGTGACCCAGATGCGTTCAAAGGGAGAGGAGAAGGAGAAAGTTCATGGGCAAATCTTTCCACGAAGACATGGAGATTCAACTGCAAAGATTTTTCTCAAGCACCTACTATGAAGCAGACTCTGGGCTCATTGCCTTAGTACATCACCTTGTTTAGTCTTTATAATGCAGACAAAACTATGACCACGCATTCAGGCCAGAGAGATGACACATCAAAGTATCCACCCAACCCCACTGACCTAGGGATTTACAGGCTGCCTTAAATGCAGAATGGCTGCCCTGCCCAGACACCAGGTCCAGGGTGGGTCGTTTCCCCCTAACCTAGAGAGTCTCAACCTCTACAGGCATAGAAACCACTGCTTGAATACACAAAACCATGTCCAAAGTACTTTATGGGTAAGTTCAGAGCTTCCCAAGGGTTCACTGTTGGCAACGTTTCAATCCAATGCCCTCTAGGAGCTGCAACTCCACTCTGATAGAGGTCACGTGCCCGGTACAGCACCTGGTGTGAAGACAAGACACTGTCCACCGTTTCCTTTACGGGGAAGAGTTTCCTGGGCAGCGTTCAGGGCTGGTAAGGAGCTTGTCAGCTCCGGGGATTGTACCTCTGTAGGAGGCAATGATGTCAACAACAGCCCGGCAATTGTCTGCTTAACACAAGGTCAACGTGGGCTGCATTAGACCTGAACAAAGTCAGACGCTAGTGAAATCATCGATTTCACTTTCTTGCCAGCCCGCTTTCAACACGGTAGGAAGCAGTGTTCTGCTAACTTACTCCACCCTAGTTGAAAAAGTTCTTAAAAACCTGACTTTATTATGCACAGCCCTTTAGACATATACAAGAATCTGAAGGTCTGAAAGAAGAGGACATTTAACAATGGCATCTACTTAACTTAGAAAATCTAAACTAAACTGAAGTGAAATGGATTGGGGAGAAAAATCAACCTGAAGATAGAATTCTGCCTTTGGAACAATTTTAAGTGGAGAACTTACTTCAGCAATCTTATTTTAGGTGCCCAAGACCTTAACTACTAGAACATAACCAGGTCATCTTCACAGTCTACAGAAACACGCAGCTCACAGCTAAGTGACAGCGTGATTAGGGAGCACATTTTCCAGGACGTCTTAAAGGGCAGTAATTATAAGCACGGCAGGTAGTCACATTTCTTAGACAACCACTGTGACATTCTGCCTTCTCTCTCCTGCAAACTTCTGCTTGCCTGGCGGCTACAGTAACCATTGCAATACTTTGTTTTCCCCTAGAAAACAGTGACACATTTTACATATTTATGGTTAATCAATGAAATCTTTTAATGCAAAAAATCAAAAATAAAATGCAATATAACGGTTCTACGGGGGCGATCTTTGTAGAAACTGCACATCAAATGACTGGTATGCTAAGCATCAGCCCTTCAATGCAAACTCCCTTCCCCGCCCTGTAGGATAAAATCCAGGCTCACCTTGGCCTTTCCCTAAGGCAGGATCTGGTCTGAGCCTAGCTCTGCGCCTAATCTTATGCCATTCTCTCTTGCTCTGACTTCGTGCAGTTCCTATAAATTGCCAAACTCCCTTGTCTCTGAGGGTCTTTACAGACTCTGCTCCCTCTGTCGTCAGACATTCTTTTTTCCAACTAGGATCTCTTGCCTCCAAGTATCTGGAGGTGTCAGTGCCTAATCCAATTCCTGGTCCAGTCTGGAGTACACTCCCCCTTCATCTCCCTCAGAGCAATCTTTTCCTTTTCTTCCATGCTCAGAACTCATACTGGCAAGCTTTGTGTATTTGTTTAACGAACCTCTCTCTCACTAGACTTTAAGATCCACAAGAAAGGAAGAAATGCCCCTTGTTTACCATCTTTGAAGTTGAGGGTACGCCTAAAGGCAATACACTTCAGCAGAATGGACGAAGGCACGCCTAGACCCCCTCACCTTCTTCCCTCACCCTGTTTTCAAATACCATTTGAAATAGAGGATACAGCCTTTCCTTTCATTCCATTTGTACAACTACTGACATTCTCACTCAGAAAACTAGAAAGGCAAAAGCAGAGAGTTCTTATGATTCTCTCAATTTTCTTCACTGACCTCCCATACACGTAAGATACCAAATTACCAATTATCTAAAAACTTACATCTTTAACCAAATACACGTATGAAAGCTAAAAGGACTTGGGAACCAAGGCAGCTTCAATTTCAAGTGTCTCACCAGCTCAGTGTCTGAGTTTAGCAAGGGTATGGGTACTGAGGATTGGGGTGAGGGGCATGTTTTAACCTGATGTAACATCATCAGTCCATACAACTCAAAAATTAAGAGAAAGAAGCTTCGCAGGACGAAAATGACAGAGCCGCAGGGCTCGGTCCTTCTAGAAGGTGCTTTCTTACCCGCAGGGCCTCGATGACGAGGTCTCTGGCCTCCAGCTCGCCTTCCATCACGCTGAGGAGCATCCGGAGCTCAGATTTGCTGAGGGTGTCCACGTCAAACTCTTTTTTCTGTAACACAGGTTTTTAAAAAGCAATAAAAAACGATTCCTTGGAATACAGCACAACTCTATGTATGTGGCCCCTTTAGAAGGAGCACACTCTGAACTTTGCTATCCCTTCTCCCCACGCACGCACACAGACAGGCAGACAGACATGGGGCAGGTGTGCAAGGGACCATTTTTATCTCAGTGGCTCATTAGCTCCAAGAAGCTCCAGGGCCCTGGTTAGCATCAGACAACCTACAGCAGTGGTGCCCAACCTTGTGGAGTCCCTGGGCCACACTGGAAGAGCTGTCTTGGGCCACACATCGAACACACTCACACTCACAATCGCTGATGAACTAAAACCGAGGTCGCAAAATATCTCACAATGTTTTAAGAAAGTTTGAGAATTTGGGTTGGGCCACATGCAAAGTCATCCCGGGACGCAAGCAGCCTCCAGGTTCTGGGTTGGACAAGCTTGATGTACACCCTGACCTTGGAGGAAGAGGGGGTAAAAACCAGAACACCCATGTCCTAACCCTCCCCCATACGGAGACCTAGTTTCCTGGCCCATCCACACATCTAGATTCAGAATCTGCTCACACTGAGTACCAAATGGAAAGTCCCAGGAGTTTATATCACAACAGGACTGGGAACGTCGAGGAGAAGTGCTGAGCTAACCAAGAAAGCACAGGAATGCATTCTGAGACTGCGTCCCCTACGTAACGGCTCCTGGGAGGTTAGGCCGAAGGCTAGGACATCTCATCGTACCAGGTCCCGGTTATAGAATCCCTGGAGCAGATGTCACCGGCTGGCAGCCTACTGCCAAGCCTGGCCCTCAGCTGTGTGCCGTAAGGGGGCCACAAAGTCTTTCACGTTTTTATTCAGCCAGCATTAAAAAAATCTAAAAGTATCACCCCAAAACCCAGATCTCTGGCTTCTCTTCAGAATTCAGATGATGGGATGACCCTGAATGCACATTCCCACAAGATCCTAACGCTGAGAGCCAAGTAGCAGGAGACCCGTTAGAAGGAAAACAGCCTTCACTTTGTTTGCACGCCTGCTCACACGGGGCAGAGGCGTATACTTCTAAGAGGCCTGGCCCACAGCCCCCATTTGTGATCTGGGCCTACAGGTAGGTGAGCCTGGAAGCCCTGGTGTGTGGCTAGCAAACGCTTTCTTTTGTCATTTTATTTTTCTTAGTTTCAGGTGTGTCAAATGCTTCCTTAGGCCACACGTCCTGGAGCTTCCTGCCATTCCAAAGGGAGGCTGAGGCTGAACACACCGAGCCTTCCAGAGACCCAGCTACCCCACAAGGCGTGGGCCCCGGGGGGTTTCATCCCCACCCATCAGCCTTCCAGCCCCACTGTCTTATCCTCCACATTCCTTCCCTGGTCACTGCATCCAACCCCACCGATGCCCAACACTTCTGTCTCCCTCTCTGCCTGCTATTCGCACCCCACATTTTGCAAGCAGTTCTTCCGCCCGCCATTGACCAGACGAGCTGAGAGAGATCAAGCAGCATGTTCACAGCTTGGCCTGCAAGCATCTCTCACCACCTAAGGTCCCTTAGAGACTCAAGTGATGAACCAGTCACCGTGCAAACAAGGGGAACACACCTTCACTCCCGAAGGTTTCACAACACCTGACCTCAGAAGCCTTTCTTCAGAACATCCCAGAACATCATTTCCTGTTTGCATAGCACCCAGTGGTTTCCAGAGTATTCCCAAAGAACCAAATCTAATCTATCATACTCTCTCTGTTACGGTTAAACAAACCACAAGTCAGAAGTTGGATCATGTGCCCAGATCATGCAACCAGGACAAGGGAGAAAACCAAAAGTAAGTGCTTGACTGGTCCACACACTAGAGATGAAAAATAAAGCCACTCTACCAACCAGCTACTAAGACCTAGGTGACCACCTACGTAACTCACCCTATAAGATCCCTGGGATGACAGAGAAGTACACATGGCAGGCCTGTAAATGAATCCAGGGGCGTTCAAACAGGTGTGATCAGAAACTGGTCACTTCTAGTTTCAAAGGAACATTCTGGAAGTCCATAGTGATCGTATAAGGGGGAAAGAAAAAAGAGCTAGCTTGTTCTCCAAACGAAGATGTTTAAAGGGTCTTCACCTTCAAATTGTTTCTTTTTGCACATACCTTAGACAGAGCGGTGCTTTGGAAAGGCAGTGGGCTCAAATGCTGCTCCCACTACATACGGGCACCACTGAGGTCTTACCAGCCAATCGTTCTCAAAATCAGCTATAGGAGTCACCTCCCGACCTTGTTTACACAGACTGCCTGGGATTCTGGTCCAGTGTGCCCGAGGTGGGGCACTGAATCTGCCGTCCTAAGAAGCTCTGGCTGCTGCTATTGGTCTAAGGACTATACTTGAGAAGCATTTCAGTAACACAAGTCTGTTTTTTCCATCTATTACTATATAACAGAAAACCTAACAGCAACCCTCGCAAAGTTCTTGTGGGGATTAAACAAAAAACATAGAAATAAAACAAGTGATTAAATAAAGGTGGGTGATGGTTGTTATTAAAGCTGAGAGCACCCGGATGTTTTAAAGGAGGGAGGAGAGAGCTATCGGCTACACACCAATTTCTTTGAAAACCTCCCAGCCCAAGTCCAATAACTCAGTTTATGGACTTTGATGAAAGACAGACTCTCATCCTGGCTTTGCCCACCGCGATGGAAGAGCAAGCTGCAATTCTTACGTGCTTTAGAGGGTGATGTTTTATTAATGTTGCTGCTGGTGGTTCTACAGATTTTCATTAATTGTATATTCACTGTCCTTGTTTCCCCAAAGCTTCACGAGCAAAGCACGCCATTTTGAAAGCTATTAAATTATGTAAGATGTCACCAAGCTGCTTCTTCCTGTTACGAGTCAGGAGAGCTGGCCCTGGGGCCACCATCAACATCACAGCCTGTGACCTGCAAGTAACACCTCTGTATCTTTCTACAGCACCTTCAGTAAAAGGGGAAATTCATTCAAACAAAAAATACTGTTTTGGGGATTCTTGCTCATCCACAGATTATCTTACATGGCAAGTTAGAAAAAAACAATCTGTCTCCATCACAATGCACTAAGTGACGTGCAATTTTAAACACATACTGCACCTGCCTCCAGCTTCCCCTCTCTGCCTCTCACCCGCTTCCTCCCCTGCAACATTACTACTTCCTGGTCTTCCATAATAAAAAAACTGTAATCATACTTTCAATATGTCATTCTCCAAAGCTTGATGCTTCTATCTCTGACTGTCAAAATAGAGTAAAAGTTTATGAAAACATGTTACAGGTCGTAAGACTTGAGGTAGATTTACAAATAAATTCAACGCATTTTGATATTTTTAGAAAAATGAAGATGCCCAAAAGTGAAATTCCCAATAAAAACTATATTATTGTTTCATTTACCTGCTCTGACACACATATTGTACAAAAGGGCCTATGTATAGAAAAAGTAATTCTAAAGGTTTCTTGGTTTAAGAGCAAAATAATGTTCTAAATCTTAT
The DNA here is from genome assembly GCA_004027555.1 of Craseonycteris thonglongyai. Lineage (NCBI taxonomy): Eukaryota > Metazoa > Chordata > Mammalia > Chiroptera > Craseonycteridae > Craseonycteris > Craseonycteris thonglongyai. The sequence goes on along the minus strand of PVKE010043986.1, from coordinate 2,520 downwards.
ATTTTAAACCACTTTCTTATAGTATGCATGCCGCACATATTTAATGTACAGAACTTGATGAGTTTGGAGATAAGTATATACTCATGAAACTGCCACCATCATCTATGTCATAAACAAACTCATGACCTCCAAAGGTTTCCTCCCATCCTCTTTATTGTTTTAATAAATTTTACACTTAAAAAGACTACCTTGATAACCTCATCGGCAAAAGAAAAATGTAAGTCAGGAGAGATCTAAATGGTACTCCCACACAAAAATTTAGAATCTTCATCAGGGCACCTGTAAAAACATGATGCTCCCCCCTTCAAGTAAAAAGAAAGCACAGCGGACAAGTTCACAGATTCAGCTTTATTATGATCACACTTGCTTGTCCTAATTAACAGAGGACAGTCCAGATCCCATCAAGTAGTGACGGCAAGGAACTCAAAAACAAAACAAAACCAATCCCTGCTCTATTTCAACTTCTGCCTGTCATGTCTTATGTTTTGCCAGGAAAAGTGCTTCTTAAAACTGAATTTTAAAAACTGGGCATGAGCAGCTTAAACTAATCTACAGTCTAGTTGTCAAATAGAAAGCCTTCCTCAGGACATAAACAAATTAGATAGAGAGATGATGGACTGATGGATGGATGGTTGGTTGGTTGATACATACATACATGCATGCATACATGCATACATACATACATACATACACACATACACAGACAAGATGATGGATGATGGATGGATGGATGGATGGATGGATGGATGGATGATGGTTGATGGCCGATGATGGACGGATGGATGGATGCATGGATGGATGCATGCATCGATGGGTAGATGGATGGATGGATGGGTAGATGGATAAATGGATGAATGGATGGATGGAAACACAGACACATGGATGCATACATGGATGGATAGGAAAAAGAAGACATAATCCCCAACGCTTACTGTTCAACACAGCAGTTTCCAATTGCTCCAAACAACTTGGGGGAGGTGTGGGGAGGGCATGTTTCTGTATTTTCTCAAATAGGCTCAGAGACAAAGAGGGAAAGGGAAGAAGACAAAAGAGGGCCTGGATAAACTCTCATCCCAAATGGCCAGATCTGACCATAGGTCAACACCCAGTTTCCTCAGGGTCACTCCTCCCCCCCGAGATTCAAAAATACTGGGTTTATGTCTACAATGCAACAGAGACAAGCAGGGCCAGAAGACCTACCCCTATCCTATAAGAATGAATGGAGTTACCACATTGAAGGCTGCCATGAGACCTTTGGGCATATGAGTCACAATGGCGCATGTGTCCCTCAAGTCTTTGCCCAAACTTATCGGTTATGGTGAAAATCTAGTGACCAAACACAAAGTTAGGTATGTCCCCTGGCTCTTGCCACAGACACCAAGAATATCTCCAGTCCTGAATCCACTGGGTTGTGCCTATTTATTTATTTATTTATTTATCAATGAACACGCCTTGTGGGAGGGAGGTGGGTCCCTGCAAGGACATTGTTTCATCTCTTTGGATCTCAGGCTTGTCGGTGGTAGACTGAGAATGTGCTGAGCGATTTCTGAACTCACATTCATCCCCAAAATGTCCTCATTTCCCATGCTATCAGGGCTTACTGGACTGAGGAAATTCAGGTCATTGTCTCAAATCGTTGAGGAAAACTGATCTTGCCTCTTCGCTCAGTAACCGCAGAAATGTATTTTCTCCCCAGGTTATTGGGGCATGCTAATAAACAAGAATGCATTTAGAGTGGCCTGTGTAAGTGATGTATGCTTTGGGGGTGAACAAGAAAGGCTGTAAGGAAGGAAAAAGCAGTGATACTTACTCTGAGATTTCAAGAAGAAAAGCAAAATTCGAAGATTGTATCAATAACATGAAAACATTAAATCCAACTTCTCAGGATTTCCAATAGTAACAATATTAATATCTTTTACAGTATTGAGAAAATGTGAATGTTGACAATTATAAGGATTTTCATGAAGAGAAGTACACGTTTTCGTACTCTAAACCTATTGCAAATCTCTGAAACTATGGTTTACTTTGAGATTATGCCTCATGATTTCTCTCTACACAGAGGAAAGTGTTCCTGAGAGGATTTGCATACCTCTGAGTTCGTTCTTCCTAATTTTTTCTCTTGTAATTCATCTTCAGGACACAGCTCAAATCCCACTTTTGTATGTTGTTCCAGACGCCATTTCATTCTGGCGTCTGTTCCGATACTTCATTTGACAATTAATCATGTCCTTGCTGCCTTGTGTATTCTCTTACTATATTAAACTTACTTATCTATAATAACTTCTTATTTTCTCACCTCTACTACATGATGTGTCAGGACAGCAAGAGTGTTACATCTTTACACAATGTTAAAATATGTATGCCTAACATGTCTAACATGTATGCCACTCCCACCACCACCACTTTTCCTATAAAAATGCCTACTATTTCACTCAGTATAAAAAACACACAGCATATGTAACTGATAGACCAATCTCAACAAGATACAATGCTATGGGCCACTTTAGGGGCAACTAAGTA
>PVKE010043985.1:0-13174 GCA_004027555.1 Craseonycteris thonglongyai | reverse complement strand
AAGAAAGAAAGAAAGAAAGAAAGAAAGAAAGAAAGAAAGAAAGAAAGAAAGAAAGAAAAGTCACAGAAAATCTCATAATGTTTTAAGGAAGTTTATGAATTTGTGTTGGACTGAATTCAAGGCCATCCTGGCCCATGGGTTGGACAAGCTTATTCTAGTATCTTGGAAAAAACTATATGTAACTATTTTTTATTACTTATTGGTTAATGCAGACTGCATACAATGACAACTACCAAGTAATAGTAAAAATATAAATTAAAAAAACAAATTTTGCTACAACAAGCAAACACTGCCATTTGTCAAAGCGTATGTGAGCTTAAATTCATCAGCCTGGAACAACACACATTCGCAATCACTTATTTAAACAAGAAAAGTGAGCTCCTACCTATGGGAAATGAGTGCAATCACATTAACTAGGATGAAAGATCAATTCAACCCAAATTAACTACCTCACTGGTTTACCACAAGCCTCCATCATTCAAGCTTCCCCTCCCCTTTCCGTTTTAGGCATTTTCTTTAAAGCCTCCCTGTTGGCACTAACAGTTAATACACTCACCCACTAGCACTTATCTCAGATTGCACGATAACGAGGATTAGGGCTAGGGGGTCACAGCTTGCACCTATAGCTTGCTTTACACTGACAAGGCACTTCCAATGATAGGACCCCACTGTCTCCCCAGTGACCCTGTGGCCCTTCCTCTCACTTCTCACACTCCTGATTTCCCTCCCTCCCTCCACTACATCACGGGACCTTCACACAATGCTTGGTTTGGCAGAGACTATTGAAAAAGCTTGTTTTGGTTTGAGTGAGGGAACTGAGGCCCAGAGAGATGGGAGGACTTGCACAAGACTCTAACCCCAGTCCTGCCGAGCCATTTCACTGCCTTTTAGGGACAGACACAGAGACAGAGCAAAGCGGGAGGGCCCAGAGCAGCCTCCATAGTTGTACGACATCAGTTTCGACATGGCTTCTTTCCAAACAGGTGGGCGGGGGCTGCGCAGGATGGAAACCAGGCCAGGGGCCTCCTGTATGGGAGGCGCACCCCCTCAAGCCAAGGGCCGAACTGGGGGCCTCCTACATGGGAAGTTTGCCCTGACGAGAACAGAACATGGGAAGTACACCCCAGTTCAGCACATGGGTCTGCACGGGCCAAGACCGGGGCTTGGTCCTTGGACCCCAGGGCTGCAAAGCGAGTGCTTAACCCACTGAGCCATCCCGGCTTCCCCTGTGCTGCCTTTTCTTTAGCCCAGTAGCCGAGCCTCTGAGAGGAGGGGGTGTGAAGACCAACTGTGGGGCCTGGGCAAAGAGCCTTAAAGGGAGGCAGAGCGGATGCTGGGAGACAAACTTTCCCTCCAGTTGTGTGAGACCTGACCTCCCACCTATTGCAAGGCTGGCTCCTTCCCTCGGCTGCACTGAGCCACTGGAAAATTCTCCAGGCTGCTCTGGCACTCTATTGCGGCTTTGCCCATTAGGTCACCTTTCTTGGGCCTAAAGCCAATTTCATTTACATTGTTTTATACATGAGTGAAATGAGACACTGAGCAATTCATCTTCTATAAGGCATGCCCACAGATGCCCATCCAGTTTCCTTTCTCACCCAGCCTTCCTCCTGCTTGCACACAATAAAGCATTGAAGGAAGCTGTTTACATTGACCTTTTCATTAGTTAGGAGACAATTTTGTAACACGCCCTCCGTGAGTAGATGGTACATAACTGAAGTAGAAAACAAGCTTAGGTTTCATCTGGAACCTTTTCTTTTTAGAGCAAAATACGGATCGAGAATCAGAAGCTACAGCACACAGAAAGAAGAGAGGGCATAGCAGGAAAATTCGGAGCATTCGTAAACTCAGAGACTCGTGGCTGGAAAGCAAATTCAAGTATCAACAAGTCTCGCTTTTTTACCCAAACCATTGCAATGGTGGACGTCTATCCTTATGGCACACCTTGCTGGAGATGTTACTGTTGCCCTTCTTACCCACAGGGACAACAGAAAGAGAAAAGGCTTAAGCAGGCAACAAGAAAAACATGGCTCCCGGTCACGGTGATGGCTGTACCTCAGAAGTTGAGAGACCTGCAGCCCTGCTTCCTGCCCCCGCCCTCACCCAGGTTATATAACATCTGGAAGGAGTCCTGGGGTCAGAAGGCCCTCCCAGTCACTTATCTAGGCAGACATGAGCTCTGAACACTTTCCTGCTTTTGAATAAGGCAGCCGTTAAAGAGGGGTCTGGGAAATGTGCAGCGCAGGTAGAAAAGGTTTCCTGGACCAGTCTTGCCAGCCCCAAGTGTGAAAATGGAGCCTGGAGGGTTTAGAAAGGACGTGTGGCTGGGGACATTCTGCAGGAGGCCACAGAGGAACAGGTACTCCCTCCCCCCAGCCCAGCCCCCTCCCACTGAAAGACAATTCAGCAGCACATAATTGAGTGTTTCTAGAGAAACATAATAGGTTCATTTCCTTCAGTTCTGACTCAAGATGACAGATTTTTCCCTACCCAGAAATGCTTCTGTAAACAATCATTTACAGAGAAAGACATTATTTAAAAGGTCTGAACAATGAATCAATGTGACTTTTCCACTCACCTTCGCCTCTTCATTCACGTCCCAAGTGAAGGAAACAGCATTATATGCAATCTCTTCAATGTTTCCAATCGTATTAAAGCTCTCCTTGTAATCAGCTGTAACATTAAAAAAGAATAAGGTTTTAAAAGAGCAAGTTACTCGGTGGCATGCATTGAACTGTCATTTTCCAATGGGGAAATGGAAACTGCATCTTCTTCTGCTAGCTCTACGACAACAATTAAAGATTTATGTTTGCTGATATTCTTTTACTAATATTTATAAGAATGAGAGCATGTTCCTCTATAAAAAAGTAAATCCCTTAATAGGTGAAGCAACATTCCTAACTGATTTGTTCATGAGTTTCATTTTTTACAAAGCCTACAAAATTATTCATTTCTTTTCCTGGGTCCTGTGTCATCTACCCTCTTCCTCTCCTTCTCACTTTTCCTGCCACTTAAGTTTGCTGGAAGTGCCAGAGTATTCCATAGGGACTGTCTTGTAGAACAGAATATTCTGTTTACTAACCAGGCAGTGTCATCAGGACTTCAGTGAAGAAATTCTAGGAGAGTGCTGCCAAACTTTTCTTTTACATTTTTCTGGACTTGGGTATGAAAAGTTGAGGTAATCATACTCAGTTCACTATCACCACTGGTCCACTGAAGACCATCTCTTTTATTAATGTATGGAATAATTATGCTTTTTATTCCCATTGTCTGCCCCCATAAACACAATCGCTGTTCATGTGCTTGCTATGTAGTCTCAGTTACTTTGATTTGCTTGTGTCCATAGCTTTCATTTCCACAAACTGTGTTGTGCCCTGGCAAGGGTTGGCAGGTTTCGCAAATATCTGGGACACACTTATCCTCAAAAAAGTATTTGTTCTATGTCAGAAGTTGAATCTGGGGATGCCGGGCTAGCTCGGCAGGTTGAGCTCTGGCCTTGCAGCTGCGAGGTCCAGGGATCCAGTCCCAGCCCTGGCCTGTGCAAACCCATATGCTGAACTGCAGTGTAACTGGGAACCATCGGGATGGCAGCAAAGGTTCTCACCTCCCATTCAGGAGGCCCCAGGTATGGTCCCCGCCCCACGCAACCCCCACATTCACCTGTGTGGAATAAAACTATATCACAACTAATGATGTACAACTATGGAGATTGCTCTATCTCTCTTCTCAAAACAAACAAAAAATAATAATAATAAATCCTTAAAAAAAAAAAGAAAGAAATCACCGGATATATGGTGGTGGAGGGGGACCTGATTCTGGGTGGTGAGCATATAATGCGATGCATAGGTGATGTGATGTGGAGTTGTACATCTGGAAACTGTCTAATTGTTACCAACCAATGTCACCCCATTAAATTTAACAATAATAAAAAAAAAATCAATAAAATAAATCTTTTAAAAATATAAAATAAAATAAATGTTTTTTCAAAAAAAAAAAAAGAAATTGAATTTTAACTGGGCACCTTGTATTTTATCAGGTAAACTCAGCTCCGAATTTTTTCAAATCTAATCCCATGCCTATTTCTCACAGCAGCTGCACAGAATTCCAAAGTGATCATCAACCACAATTTATCCTCTGCCCCCAGAGACGGTCCCTTCGGTGGTCTCTCGTTCTCTGGTACCACAAGTAGACCTGTCATAAAAATCTTTATGACTCGCTGTCTCCATGGTCACTGCCTTAGCTGGTGTGCAGGTCTGGTTGTGATATTGGGACTCCTAATGCTCACAGCTTTCTGGGGTTTTTAGTTTACGCTTACCACCTGGAATTTCCCCACTACTCTTGGCCTCCTTAGAGATGACATCCTACCTTACTTCTGTCCCTTGTACTAAATAAACAGTGATCATGTCCTGCTTGTCTAGCATCATGACAAAGCCCAGCTGCTTTTCTTTGAGGCCTGGTTTATTGATCACATAATCACATGTGAGGGATGTCAGGAAAACACCCAGTCATGTAACTGTTCTCATTACATTGACATTGGCTGGATTTTTTTCTGGACAACCCACATATGTTCTTTCTCTATAAGCTTCCATAATTCTTTTTGTAAAACAAAACTTTGATCATGTGCTTTTTCTAATCTTTTATAAGGCTATCCATGACCTATCCTGCCCTTCACAATCAGGCCCTACACACTTCTCGCTGCCATTATACCCCACCCACATGGGGGTCGGACGAAGGCTCAATTCTAACAATATTGGAGGTCTATTTGTTTATAAACTCTTTTTGAATATTTTTCTTTCTGAGTTAGGAGTTAGTTCCTATGACTGACATCCAGGATGTATGAAGTGTTCATTGTTACAAAACCTCACGGGGCTTCTGGCCAAATGGTTGTTTTCTGATCCCGTGTTCTGTTAGGTTGCCAGAAGGCTCCACAGCTGCTGGCTGCTCAAGCCTTTAACAAGTTCTCTGTGTTTATGCTATAATTTTTGTTTTGTTTTGTTTTTGACAGAGAGAGAGAGAGATACAGAGACAGAGACAGAGAGAAGGGGGAGGGCCCAGAACAGTCTCCATAGTTGCACATCATTGGTTTTTTTCACACAGTTTCATTCCACAGGTGGGCGCAGGGCTGCACAGGGCAGGAACTGGACCGGGGTCTCACCCCGGTGAGAACTGAACTGGGGGCACTCCCTAGTTCAGCATATGGGTCCACTTGGGCCGGGGCCAGGATTCAATCCTCAGTCCCCAGGGGCTGCAAAGTGAGTGCTTAACCCACTGAGCCATCCCGGCTTCCCCATGCTATAAATTTTTGAAGTCTGCTTTTCTAAAGTTCACATATCTAATCATTTTTTGTTTTTGCCATTTCCTCCTCATTTATCACAAAAAAATAAGTTCATGTGGTCTTTTACTAAGATTTTAATTACTTTCTCTTATTACAGAACTTCTTCTGTGTGTACGAATGAGATTGAGAGAATACTCCTATTTTTTCTATCCATACTACAAATAATAAAACAAAGTCCATAATAATATGTTCATAATAATCCATAATAAAACAAAGCCAGTTTGATTTTGTTATTTTTAATAAAACTCCTCATTAGTGGGCCCTGAGTGACAATTGATCGCAGAAAAACCTACTAAGATATGCTCCCCAAAATGGCCCATAGTGGGTCATGGCAGTCTAGACCCCAACCAGAATCCCATTTCCCCTCTTTCTCACCAAATTTCTACTTTTGGGGCCAATCCTATGAGTACAAGTGATATCCTAATGATGTTATATTTGCATTTCTTCAGTCACTTAGGAATTTAAACATCTCTTCATATCCAGTGTAGCTAACAGATATCTCCTTATACAAACTGCCTGTTTGCATCCTTTGTCCATGTTCCTATTGGTTTTCCCAGGGAAATATTAAAGCAAAACTACATAGCTACCTATATATTTTAAATAAAGCAAACACACCTTACTATAAAATCTTGTGTGTTCACCACAAGAAAGTCAGAGACCATGAACAAGTAAGAAAAGTATTTCAAAGCAGCCATGATCTACTCACCCACAACCACTAAAACCACATCTGTATATACTTCATTTTTCCAATTTCAAGTCTCCCTCTTTCTCCAAAATATGTCAATATTTTTACACAAAGCTGCAACAATTCTTTTTAATTTTTTTGCCTTAATACATCTTCAGTATCTTTTTATGTCAATACATGAACTTGTGAAAAATGCTTTTAATGGCCAAATACTATTACATTAGATTAAAATAAAGTGGCATAACTTTATTGTGCTCTTGTTGGTCACTTAAATGGTGTCCAATACTTTCCTACTTGAAATGGAAATACATAAATATTCATATATACTTCATTATTTCATTAACATATATTCTCTGAAGTGAAATTTATAGGTTAAAGGCAAACATATTTTTAAGGCTTTTAATTTGTTTTGTCAAATTGCCCCTGGAAGGGTTGAAACAATTTAGACTCACAATAACAGTGTATGAGTTCCTATTTCTTTCCAAATTGATATGCAAAACATGCTAACTTATTATTTTAATTTGCAATTCCTTGATTACTAAAGAAGTAGAGACCTCTTTCATTTGCCTTCTGGCTCTTGGTGTTTCTCTATATTCTATCTCTTGTTTTTATAGTTATTTATCCAACAAGCTTCTTCTGTCTTTTGCTCATCTTTCTCTTAGGGTATTTAAATTGTCTTATTAAATTTAAAGCAAATATTTAAAGCTAAGAGACAAAATAGGAAGCAAAGAAAAACCATTTTGTAACCTACAAATTTAGAATAAGGCTTATGACTATATTGGGGATGATTTTAAATGCAAGCCAGTGCATTCAGCAGGCCAACCAGTCTATTAAAAATTTGAATAGAGAAGTAGACCACTGAATTGAAAAAAACTGAGTTTCTGATTCTGCATAGGTATTTGTTTTAAAAGACAGTCTTGCAATTTTGTTCTAAAGCTTTTAATAAGAATACATATATTTTTTTAGATTTCATTTTTATTTAAAAGGAGAGTGAGAGAGAGAGAAAGGGGGAGGGCCCAGAGCCATCTCCACAGTTGTACATCATTAGTTGTGACATGGTTTCATTCCATACAGGTGACTGTCAGGCCATGCAGGGAGGAAACTGAACCGGAGAACTCCCTCACAGGAGGGGAGAACCTTCACTGCTGAGTCATCCCGGCCATTACCAGTTGAGCTGCAGTTCAGCACATGGGTTTGCATGGGCCAGAGCCTAGATTTGATCCCCAGATCTTGGACCTCATGGCTGCAAGGTAAGTATTCAACCTGCTGAGCTATCCCAGCATCCCTGTGAAGCTACTTTTTATTGGGTGGTTATATTACCTTGTTTATCTTACTGTTAATGTCATGTTGCCAGTGATAGAGCTAAATTTTCTAGGATTCTCTATAAGACTGTGTGTGTTCTTGAAATGTCAGAGATGAGTACAGAAATGCACAGCCATGTACACACATTCTCTAGGGCACGTTAGGATGCCCACAAAGATATAGAATGAATGCAGATTCCTATAGTGTATAGGCTTGAGTGGGTTTTATAAGAGTACTTCCAAAATTTTGGGGTGCATCAGAATCACCTATAGGGCTCTGGTAAAATGCAGATGTCTGGGCACACTCCCAGAGATGCAATAGGTCTTAGATGTGACAAAGAATTTGCCTTCCAAGCTCCCGGGAGGGTGGGGAGGGAGGGGTGTTGGGGGAAGCTAGCTGATGAAAGCCACACTTTGGGTAGCACTATTCTATGGCAAACTGAAATAACTGAGTCCGTTAGATGTATTTGGCTCACTCCATACATGGTCTTAGCAAGCACCAGGTCTGTTGTTGAGGCCCACACCAACTATCAATGAAGTCTGTGTGAAAGACTGTTCCTCTTGCGAAAAGATTTCCCTGTGGAGCGGACACAAACACCATCTATAGGATGATCAGGTGATACCTGTATGGAGAGGCCCAAGTACCACCTGCTCCAAGAAGTCTGCTTGTTCTCAAGCCTGGAACCCCATCCTAAAAACCTCATTCCTTTGGGTAAGGGCATTGTCATCTCCAGACATTAAAATGCAGATACTCTTGGATAATAGCTGACACCAACCAAGACCTTACTAGGTGCCTGTGCCAGACCGTTTACCAAGGTTCCCTCATCTAACAGGCAAAGCCACTCTGTGAGGTAGCTTCCTCCTTCAGAGAAGTTGCTGCTTGTAGAAAATCACGTGGCTGGTAACCGGCCAGCCTGTGATTTGGATGCAGGTCTGTTTGGTGCCAAAGGCCAAACTTTTAGAACCACTGCCTATATTTATCTTGCAAATCAAACAATAAATTGTCACCAGATATTAACACCTTGCAGAGAGAAGTCACAGCACACCCTGCATGGCAACGAGCTGGGTGAGAGAAGTGCTGAGGCAAGTTCCATGAGGCAGAGACTAGACATTTTTGGATGATTTCAAATTCCTCGACAAAGGTTGGGGTGCTGCCCTGGAGAGGAGCAAAGAAAGTACCTCCATATCCTGCAGGCACCATGAAGACTGAGAGACAAGCTCAAGAGCTAGCCCTTCTGAGAAAACGGGGTGGAGGTGGGGTGAGAGAATAAGCTTTACAGTGTTTCAGCAAAAGGCTGCCGAGCATGGGTTTCATGTAGGTTTCTGGCAAGTTACATCCTGCAAAGAAATGATGGGATTGGATGAGATTGTAACTGTTATGGGCAGCAACACGGTAAATTGCTTTGTTATCTTTCTCACATTTTTTTTTTTTTGCATGTAATCAGTAGTCTGTTAATAGACTTTTGTAGATTGTGTTTTCTTCAACTGATTGAATGTGTGTGATTCTGGAATGCCGTCAAAGGAACTTTGAATTCTTTCACCTTAATTAAGTTTCACATGCTTGGTAAATTATAACTACCCCTTTTAATTATTTTTGTATATATTGTTGGAGATTAAAAGGAATGGTATAATTAATATAAAAATTGCTTTTCTCCTAAAAGGTGTGGACTCTGTCTGGACTCGTGAAATAATGAACCTGGAATGCTGAAAATTGCTCAGGGCACTACTGCCAACTCAGTGTGCCTACACTGCAGCCTACGGTGTGTTTTTAAAGCTAAGGACTCAGAGTCGTTTACATATTTGGAGTCATGATATACAGGGACCCCACTTACTGGGCAGCACCCAAAGCACAGGAAAAAAGAACACTGGTGGTAGAGACACACAGACCTGAATTTAATTTCCGTCCTCTCACCAAGCCCTGCAACCTTCGGTGAGTTAGGGAACCTCTCTGAACTTGTATTTCCTCATCTACAAAAGAAAGACAATATCGAAGACAACAGATCCTGCTAGTCCCAGAGTGGGTGATGGAAATGACACTGGTCCCTACTTCTCCCATCCCATCTGACCTTAAACATCTACCTGTTCCCCTCAGTCTGCAAAGGTCAAACAGGATCAGCTCAAACTCAGGAAATGGTCAAGGGTCATTGTAGGATTCGCTCTGACTTGAAATGGGTAGAATAAATAAACCTTAGTCCAAGTAAGTTCTGAGGCTTTTTTCTCTTTCAAAATCAGAGCAGCAGCTTTTTAAACCCTGAATGACTCACAAGAACTCTAATGAGTTATTTCCTTTGTAATGTTTTTCCCAAGCCAGAGGTAACCTGGGTTTCCTTAAGTTTATTGACACTTGAGCTGATTTTTAGAGGCACCAAATGTATTTCCATCATTTGGCTCTGGCCCCTGAGCAAATAATAGGAACAGCACCAGTTTTTGAGAGCTGAGTGTGAGCTAAATATATGTACTTCACAAACATGACCTTGAACAATTCTGATCAGTAGCTTTTTAAAAATTATTTCTACTTTGTAGGATAGGAAATATGCAAAGATGCTAAGTACGACCCCTCCCTGACAGTCATTTAGTTTTTAAGAGGCCAAACCGGGATTGGAACCTAAGAAGCTCCATACATACAAAGCCAGAGTCCTTTGACTTCCATGTCTGTAACTTTTCAGAGGAGCACCTTCCCTACATAATCGGGAACAATGATGGCTGAAATTACGAAGACATAATTTTTGACTCGTAGACTATGACTCTTTGATATCGAAGTAGGAATTAATAATATTATTACTATTTACTCTCCCTGGTTTATTATCGTACCCTCAGAGATATCATTTAAGATGGGCTTTTTCTTGGAATTTTCCCTTTAGACCAAACCTAGTATTTTAGTTGTGTTTGATTCACCTTCGTGTTTCTAGAGAAGGAATTGTATAGTCCAATGTTACAGCTTTCAATTTCATTAACCATAAACCTAGAGTACAAAAAGCATTTTACATTTAACCCATTATTATGTTCCATATATGTCAGCAGCTTTTATTCTGTTTAACTTCTTTCTTTTTTTTCTTTTTTTTTTGAGAATGCTGACTCTAACCTGTAAACTTGATTTCAAACTGACAATAGTGTAGACACATAGGCACACCTGTTTATGTACCTACCTACCATATTTTTTTGTGGAGAAGCCAATACATTTGTCTAAAATTGTTAGACCAAAAATTGTGGGTCGTCATGCACAGGAGTAACCCGAGTATTGATTTCTTCATGTTGGGTTAGAAAAGTAAGGGGCATCTTATATACGGGGGTATCTTGTACCGGTACATGGAAAAATATGGTATGTACCATGGCATCTATCTCTGAATTTAAATCCACTTCAGTGGGCTTAAAATTAAGCACTTCTCCTTCAACTATGTTACTCATTGAGACTGAACTTCAATCTAACTATTTTGTCTCTTCAAACTATTTTGTCTCTTAACAAATAGTGCTTGATGCTTTCTGACAGTTTGTTGAGTGAATGAAGAATGGCTAGTCCGATGGTAAAGAATTTGTTCTTATACACGGCATGAACTAGTCATGTTTTATTTCAGTTTTCCATTCTTAATCTCGCTACTTCATATATTAATACTAGCACTCTTAGAGGTAGGTGTGCAGACAAGAAGTTATGGGCACTTAGATACAGAAGTGTGTGATGGGAGTAGGGGGAGGCGGGGGGAGGGTGGACAGATTGCATTGCCTATTCTAGTTTTTTGCATGAATGATTTTTGCAATAACTGCTACTTGAATTACTTACTCATTGTGTCATTCCTCTTTATTTTCCATCAATTATTAGAGGATGCAGATATTACTTCAAAAAACTGAAATTCTGGGATGCTGGGATACCTCAACAGGTTGAGTGCTTGCTTGGCAACCATGAAGTCTGGGGATCTAATCCTGGCCCTGGCCTGTGCAAACCCATGCACTGGACTATGGTGTTACCCCCCACGCAGGAGAACCCCAGTTTGGTTCCAGCACCATGCGGTCCCATATCCACCTGTGTGTAATGAAACTATGTCACAACTAACAACGTACAACTATGGAGATGGCTCTGGGCCCTCCCACTCTTGTTCTCTTTCTCAAAACAATAAACTAAATCTTAAAAAAAAAAACAACAACCTGAAATTCTAATTATCTTAAATATATTTCTTCAAGAAGGTAAATTTGTCCTTCAAAGGAGGGAGGCTGTAGCTGACCACAGCATCAGAGCACTGCAAGTGCAAGTTCAACTGAATAGGCAGACACCTCAGCAAAGCGCATGAGTTCTGGAGGCTGGCATCCAGAGCACCCACCTCACAGGACTGCCAAGCAATGATGGGCTGCCCGTTTATTCAACACTCAGTTATTTCAATACTTGTCTTTTCAAGAGCAGAAAAACTAGTGGTGGCTTCACATTCCTGGAGCCTGTTCAAAGAACTTTCCTCAGATTAGCTTCACCTTATTTTGGCTTCTGCAACCTCAAAGAGCTTGATTTAATTTTGGAAAAACTTTCCTTTGGCAAGTTTTAGGTTTTGTAAACAAAGAAGAAAAACTTTAGATTTGCCAAATTTCACACATGGGGGGTGGGGGGGGTGGGGGGCACGGCTGCGAAGACCACCTATTTGTGTGTCTGTTAAAAGAGGCTTCTAATAAGTGCTGGAGAGCTGAAAAAGGCCAGCTCTGAAGTTTTGTTCAGTAAATAGATGAGTCTCACAGAACTTTGAGACTGTATCTCTAGGTATTTTCTAATATTTTAAGCCAATCAAATAATATGTTAAAGTGTGAGGCCCTCAGGTTACCTGAGGGTTTAACATTAAATGCATCTCTGAAGAAAGAAAATAATTAGGCCCCATGCAAAAAACAAACAAACAAACAAACAAAAACAACACACAAAAACATGAAATCAAATAAAAGCATAGATTATGCATTTGAGATAAAAGTCTGGTCTTAGGTAGCTCAAAATATAGAAAAAACCCCACCAATTAGAGAAAAACCAATGTGATGTCCTAGAAATGTGGGGGGGGGGGGGGGAAAAAGATGGAATACAGAAAATAAATAATTTCACAGTATTAAATATGATGGACCTATGAAGTGGTTTTAGTTGTGTGTGTGTGTTAATTTTGAAAGCTCATGATCTATACCACTATCTCTTTATGGGACCGTTGTACTCTCCCATTAAGACAGATTCTCAGAGGGGTCATTCACCATTCCCTCTGTAACATCCCTTCTGGTTAACCACTCAAGCTTTACAATTGTCAGAAAGAGGGAAACTCTTTACCAGAAAATAGGTTTATTAAACAGTAATTCCTGCAACCAGATAAAGGACCACATTCACTGTAATTCTAAATTTCCAAACCCAGCTTTGTACAATTTTTGTTTTCTAATTTGCTTTTAAACAATTTCCTATTGCTTGCTTCAGGGAAATAATAATAATTTCTCATTAAGGTAAAAAGGAGTCATTTTCTCGGCTTATTAGCATATGTATAGTATTTCTATTCTAGCAATAGAGTCTTCAAACAAGTTTCATCAAAAGGGCTATAGCACTGTTCACAGTGGCCAGACCATGGAAACAACCAAAATGCCCTTCGATAGATGACTGGATACAGAAGATGTGGTACATTTACACAATGGAATACTACTCAGCGATAAGAAAAGATGAAATACAGTCATTTCTGGCAATATGGATGGACCTAGAGACCATCTTATTAAGCGAAATAAGTCAGACTGAAAGAAGCAGGAAACATATGACCTCACTTAGAGGTGGAATATAAAAGTGAAAGAAACAAAGACACAGAGACCTATGGACACACTCAATAGCTTGGTGATTGCCAGAGGGAAGGGGAGGAGGGGGGAGGG
>PVKE010043984.1:0-13174 GCA_004027555.1 Craseonycteris thonglongyai | reverse complement strand
AGGTGGAATATAAAACTGAAAGGAGCAAAGAAACAAAGACTCATGGACACAGTCAATAGTTTAGTGGTTACCTGGGAGGGAGATGGTGGGAGAGATGGCAGGGGGGGGGGACGTAGGGAGTGGGAATCAAATACACGGTGATAGAAAGTGAGCTGATTCTGAGTGGTGAGCACATAATGTGATGTATAAACAGTGTAATGTAGAATTGTACACCTGGAAACAATATAATTGATATCAATTAATGTCACCCCAATAAATTTAACAACAACAACAAAAAAGATTCATTTTGGAACTGTATTAACCTTATATAGTAAATACAGAATAATGAAAATCTTTACTTTTAAAACTTCCAATGCAATGAAGCATCACTAGTCAAAAAAACTTGGTATTGGCAACAGTACAGATACACAGACCAATGAAACAGAATTGAAAACCCAGAAATAAACACAAAATATAAGGAAAGATAATTTTTTACAAAGAAGTATAAAATATACAATAGAGAAAAGAAAGCCTCTTCAGTAAATAGTGCTGGAAAAATTGGAAAACCACATACAAACAAATGAATCTGAACTGCAAACTATCACCATACATCAGAATTAACTCAAAATGGACCAATGACCTCCACAAAACACCTGAAACAATAAACTGCAAAGAAGAAAACATTGGTATTGAACTTACAGACCTTGGATTTGGAGAGAGATTTATGAACCTAACCTCAAAGGCAAGAAAAATAAAAGCAAAAACAAATAAATGGAACTATATCAAACTAAAAAGCTTCTACATAGCAAAAAAAAATACCATCAACAAAGCAAAGAGTCAAACAACTAAATTGGAGAAAATATTTGCAAACAAGGTCTCTGAGAAAGGACTAATATCTAAAATATATATATAACTCATACAACTCAACAACAACAAAAAAACAATTAATTAAAAAATGGGCAGAGGACCTGAATGGAAACCTCTCCCATGAAGACATACAAATAGCCAATAGTTATATAAAAAAATGCTCAACTTTACTAGCTACTAGGCAAATGCAAATAAAAACCACAATGAGATACCACCTCTCACCTGTTAGTATGGCTATAATCACCAAGATAGGGAATAACAAGTGCTGAGGAGACTATGGAAAAGAGGAACCCTCATGCACTGCTAGTGGGAACGTAAAGTAGAATAACCACTATGGAAGATAATATGGAGGTTCCTCCAAAAATTAAGACTAATATTACTATATGACCCAGCAATCCCTATTCTGGGTATCTACTCCCCAAAATTTTAAAACTTTAGTCTGCGAAGGTGTATTAGTATATACCCCAATGTCCTTGGTGGCCAAGCCATGGAAAAACACATAGTGTCCTTTGATAGATGACTAGATGAAGAAGTTGTGGTCCACTTACACAACAGAATATTACTCAATGATAAGAAAAGATGAAATACTGCCATTTGCAACAAAATGGAAGGACCTTGAGATCATCCTGTTAAGTGAAATAAGTCAGGCTGGAAAACCAAGAACAATATGACTTCACTTATATGTGGAATATGAAACTAAAAGTAACAAAGAAACAAAAACTCATGGATACAGTCAATAATTTAGTAGTTACCTGAGTGAGGGTAAAGTGGTGGTGGAGAAGGGAGGGGGAATCAAATATATGGTGGTGGAAAGAGAACTGACTCTGGGTGGTGAGCACACAATGCAACATAGATGATGTAATGTAGAATTGTACACTTGAGACCTATGTAATTTTTACCAACCAATGTCATGCCAATAACTTTAACAATAAAATAAAAACTTTCTATCTAGCCTCATGCTGTATTTCTCCTTTTGTTCATATTTTATTTTATTTTACTTAATAAATTCCTTTCATATGTCTATGTACATTAGTTGTTTTTTTTTTAAAGATTTATTTTTATTGTTTTTGACAGATATATATATATATATATATATATATATATATATATATATATATAGAGAGAGAGAGAGAGAGAGAGAGATACAGAGACAGAGAGAAGAGGGAGGGTAGTTTTTACAAAGTATTTTAGATTTTGTTACTAACACAGTATATCACTTTCATCCCATTTGCTAACTGAAAGGTATCTCTATTAAACAGTTAACACTATTATTCCTGTCTTCCTTTGCTTTTCAAATCCTGAGAGAATTGATTTGGCATGCAAAGAAGAGAAATGCTAAAATTTTATTTCCAATTTCACCATCTTTTGTATACATGCACAGTTTCTACGCGTACAGAAGAAAATCCCACAGGTTTAAAGTTAAACACTTTTTGTTGTTGTTGATGTTCATTCATTCCAATTGAGAATTCACCCATGTAAGCATCTTAGCAGCTATCAACCATAAATAAGCATGTGTTCCACAATATTCTTATCAGCAAGTCAGCCAAAGTAAGAATTTGAGCAATTTGATTAAAGCATTCGTTTTCTGATTTTTATTGTGAGCTGGAGTCTCCCTGTAGAAAAACAAATGTCAGCTGCTAAAATGTCATGTATTTTTGTTAGTTTGTTTTGTGGTTTTAATTTTATGATAAACTAGGAGAGAAAACCATGATTAAAGCAGTAAGGGATCAAGAGTTTAATAAAGTTAGGACAGGCCAACTCTGGTTAAATGACCCTTTGTTTCTTTCACTGTTAGGAGGGATCTGTTGAGAAGGTAACTTCCTGGAGACCAAAAAGAGTGACTGCCATGTTTCAGAGCACCAGCCTTGAATCAGAATTTTTTTATAACTTAACCTTGAATGAGCACCTGACATTGTTGTACAAATATGACCAAATGGGTCAGAGATCTGATAAAGCAAGCAGCCATGGAAAAGCTCCATCAACTCTTGGTATATGCTTTGGGATTGTTTAGGATTTATATTCTAGCCATGTTCTACCTTGTTCCTTAAAATAAAAAGTTATTTTAAAATTGAATCTCAATAATTTTAAGAATCTATTTTCTTTCCTTTGATATCCAGAACTCTGCATTAAACATATAATATGCACTATTTCACACATATTAAGCCATTGCTTTGGCAAACTTCTATGTAAGCTTTTACTAGATTCATTCAAGTACAGTCTGAGCATGCTTCATCTCAGACTTAGGCCTTGTGCCTGTTCTTCTTCCCTCAGGACTTAATTAATATCTACTTTGGATATGAGTTTGCATTCCCTGACTGTATTACTTCTGCCAGTGTTACTATACTGCTTTCTTAGATCTTATAGGAGTCTCTTGACACAACATAATGCACAACGTCTTCCACCAGTTGATGCATTTCTATGGCAAAGGAGGTGATACAGTGGATGTATAACAATAGAGTTTGTTGGCATTTTAAAAATATATTTCAACACTCAATGCAACTGATCTAATATAGAACTTGAGGTCCAAAATTAAAGCTTCTTCAAAGGAAAGTGACAAAAGTTTCACTGAACTTGAAGTAAAAACTAACACCAGGTCATTTATATTGAGGTTCTTAATGACAATAACCCATTAGGCACAGAAAAAAGTTACAATATTTGCAAGAATAATTGAATCCTGATTTCCATCAGAAGCCAGGATTGTTGATGGACAGCAGGGTCATGGAGAATTATGTCCCAGCACTGGGACTTAGTGGCAAACATGTAATTAAAGCAATTACAACTTGCCAAGAGTAAAGCAAGCAAGGACTCAGATCCCTTAGTGATAAAAGTGGACAACACAGGCTAGTAGAAATGTTGGCTGAAGGTATAAGCCAATGAAAATTGGTAATAAAGAAAAGAGATGAATAACCATACAAACCACTACAGCAATACAGACTTATTCCCATCATCCTCTTGCTTTCAATCTTTCCAGAGGTTGACACAGGCTTTCTTTTTTGTCGCAAGTCTGTAATAAATAGAATTAATAGAGGATATGGATGTATCAGAGTTGTATGAGAACAGTCAATATGGAACCTCTCTTGCATTATTTAAGATGCACTTGCCTTCACAGATTTCTCCTTGCAGCAGCTGTTGCTATAACCAATTCAGTGGCTCATGTCCCAAACTCCTCTTTTTTCTACCCTGGGGCTTTGCTGTTGATATTGAAGTAGAGACACTGTGAACAGTTTATGCATTTTCTAAATTATGATGTTTATGCCCCCATCAGAACAATTTTTGACCAATGATATATAACTTTTTCTTTAATTTCTCTGAATGTCAGACCTAAAATGCATTTTATTGTACTCTCCAGGAGACCCTGTTAGAATGAGCAAGCAGTTGTTGGCCAACTGCAATATGCGTCTTTGAATCATTTCTCCCTCCTTCTGGCTTCATATGTCTGCCTCACTCTTGCATTACATTTTAAACTCTGTTCTCTGGAGAACTCAGGCTCCGACAGATATCAGGGCACATTCAGTGTGAGTATTTTTTGAGGTTATGCTTTGTTCTTCAGACCATGAACTACAGTGTTGGAGCGGTCGTTGAGTCTATGTGGTATATAGGGGTTTAGGTGTCTCTAAAGCTTAAGGAATCCACTTCCTATGTATGCCAAACTTACAAATAGCATTTTCTTTATGATTTTCAGGGATCTTACTGAGAACCTTCAATAATCATAGCTTCTACCTTAACTTTCAGACCACTGTGCTGGGCAGTAATGAGATATACTTCCAGCCATTAATTGCTTCTTTACCCTTGTCTATAAAATTCAACATTTTCTGTGCTCTGACTACTTGCCCTTCCTCAATTCTTGGCAGTGCTGAAGAATAGCTTAGCATAATTGCCGTGAACATAGCCTTTAAAAAGGTTAAGGACGCTAATCTCTCTTGAAATAATAAAAGTCAAGCTTTTCTAGAAATAAAGCCTTGACCACTTTTGTTCTTTCCTAAAAAGCTTAACATGAGAAAATAAGAGCAAATTTTCCATCTTTCTTACTTCATACGAGTGTGGGAAAAAAACATTATTTATTTATTTTTGGTGAGGTAAAAAGCATACTGGACTTGAAAACCAGACATGATATTGACTTTTATATTGAATTATTACTTAATGTATATCTTTGAGCAGGTCTGAGCCTTAGTTTCCTCACTTTTAATTTTAAAATAATAATATTTGCAATACAGGATTACTGTGTGGTCAATGAGCAATAATAATTTTGTGGTAACAATTTGTTTAAAATTTATAAAAATGTAGGATATTTTTATTATCATGTTTACATAATATTCATATTGACACCACATTGGCTGTATCCAAATATTTTATTTTCAAG
Organism: Craseonycteris thonglongyai; assembly: GCA_004027555.1. Classification (NCBI taxonomy): domain Eukaryota; kingdom Metazoa; phylum Chordata; class Mammalia; order Chiroptera; family Craseonycteridae; genus Craseonycteris; species Craseonycteris thonglongyai. The sequence goes on along the minus strand of PVKE010043984.1, from coordinate 7,968 downwards.
AGAGAAATGCTATCTGTTAAAACATATTTTAATGTAACACAGTGACAAAGTATATCTCAGACTCGTTTAAAATGACCAAAAATGTGTGTCCAAATCTCACTCAACAAAGGTCACAAAAAGGAGGTGCTGCTGACAGTTGTTTGATTTTTCTGTGCCTTTTGAAGTTAATCTAGGTATCATCATCCGTTGTGCCAAATAACATTAAAACAATGGGGAAGCCAACATGGCTCAGTGGGTTAAGCACTAGCTTGGTAGCCCTGGGGATTGAGGATCAAATCCTGGCCCTGGCCCTGGCCCTGGCCCATGAAGACCCATATGCTTAACTGTGTTGTGGCTCCCATTTGGTTCTCACCAGGGCGAGCTTCCCATGTGGGAGGCCCTCAGTTTGATCCCCAGCTTGAGGGGGTGTGGCTATCATATGGGAGGCCCCCAGCCAGGTTCCTGCCCTATACACCTCCCCACACCCAGACCCATTTGTGTGGAACAAAACCATGTAGAAAACCAATGACATACAACTATGGAGACTGCTCTGAGGCCTCCCCCTTCTCTCTGTCTCTATCTGTCTCTGTCAAAAACAATAAAATAAATCTTAAAAGAAAAAAGAAAGGAGACATATTACTGCTTGGAATGAGAAGAGTGAAATAACTTCAGATTCAACAGACATAAAAATGATAATGAGAAAATAACATAAACAATCCATATCAATAAATTCAACTTCAATAAAATGAATGTATTGTTTTGAAAGACAAATTTGATAAAAATCACTAAAGGGTAAATCAGTTACCTGAAAATATCCAATTAAACCATGAGCAAAACATTTGAACAACTACTTTATCCAAAAAGATATACAAATGAAGATTATGGGCAAGCAATTCTTTTCTTTTTTTATTATTAAATTTATTGTGGTGACATTGGTAATAAGATTTCATAGGGTCCAGGTGTTCAATTCTACAAAACATTGTCTGTGTGCTGCATTGGGTGCTCATCACCCAGAGTCAGTTCTTGTTCTATCACCATATATTTGACCTCCCTCTCTCCTCCATCACCTGCCTCCCTTTTATTTTCAATGTTATCAATCATTAAAGAAATATAAATTTTAATCTCTATAAGATTCCATGGGATAACTTTAAAAATATTTTAATATTTTATAAATTAATGTGTGTGTGTGTATGTGTAAATTCTCATTCTACCAAATATCTGCGCTTAGATCTTGTAGCATGCCTTTTTCTTGCTGTCTGACTACTAAATATTTGCTTCTTGCCTGCTCGCATACTTCTTGCTGGACTCCATTAGCCTTTCTCTTAAATATTTATTTATGTCTTGTGGGAACCTTTATGCATAGTGTCTTTACTTCTACACATTTTATAGCATTATCCATTTAAGATACGGTACTGCTTTTCATCCAACTTTTAGTCACTACAAGATGATTCCATTCCCCAGTAATATACTATACACAAGAGATGTGAAGTTCTCGAGATTTCTAAACTGACCAATTTCATTGATGCTTGTTATCTCACGCCATAAGAAGTAGTATATGCCTAATAACAAACTGATTTAAAAGGTCTCAAAAATGGATAAGAATTATATTAAAATGGGTCAAAAGAATATGTGTTATCAAGAGATTATTTGTATATAGTCTACTTCTATGCCTATCTTCTTCTCTTTGGAGATTTAAATGTTATTCAGACCTTTGGCACACCACAGTATTTATCTAAATTTGTGCTGACTATGAAGGTGTCATTTGGAATTTTTGAAATACTCATGTTTTAGTTTTGTTGGGCTACTCATCTTTAAATTTGAGGGGAAAAAATCAATAAATATTACAAAAAAATATAAGAGATAGTTGGGGGAAATTTTACTTATATTCCATAAAGAAAAAATAGTAAAGCCCAATTGTACAATAACACAGTATAATGTTAAGATTCATCCTCCATTTTTTCAAATTTAAATTAAGACAATGATGCCCTCAAGAAATTGATAAAATATAAATTCCCTGTGGAAATAGTGTGACCAAGAAGCAGATTTTTAGTCTGAGTTTACTTTAGGCATTATTTTCTTAATTTAAACTTGGAATACTGAAGGGTGATTTGTAAATTGATTATGTAGGTTGCTTATTTTAACATAAGCATTTCAAAAATTCCAAATAACACCTTCATAGTCAGCACAAATTTAGGTAGATACTGTGGTGTAACAAAGGTCTGAATAACATTTAAATCTCCAAAGGGAAGAAGGTAGGCATAGAAGTAGACTGTATACAAATAATCTCTTGATAACAAATGTCCTTGATGGTTCATAATTGTGAAATTTGAAATTATCAAAGATTCTTAAAATGGATATAGAGCTTATTAAATTGATATAATCAATAAATAATACTTGCAGAATCCTACTCTTGGGCATTTATAGATCTTTGTGTCATAAAAGGGAAGAAGGAGTCTGATGTTAAATATTAGTATTTTAAATAATATGTGCTAATATCACCTTATCCAGCTATCTGATCCACCATTTACAAGTCTTATATTTATGTTAAATAATATTATGTAAATTTTATGATAAACAGAATTTTCAAAACATATTATCTCTTTAAGTTACAAACAATTAAATTGGTTTAATTTTTTTTGAGGCATTTTTAGAAAAAGAGGGAAACTTCAAACAGTTAGGGGTTAAGATAGGGGTAATAGTCAAAAGTATGTGAATCATACAACAGCGCCATAATGTTTTTTATATTCTTAGGGAATATATAAATACTGTAAAACAAGTGTAAATAGAAATATTTTCTCTCTTAATCTCTTTTCATTGAAAAGCTAATGAATGCATTATAGTTGTCCACCAGAAGTGAATGTCCTTACTATACAAGTACAGAGAATATTCTTATAGATATTAACCTTGAAGGTACAAGACAAAGCCTTTTATGTGATAAATTAAACACAGGTAGTTAAAGTCTCATTTGATATTCAATTGCCCTGAAACACTAGACCACCAAAGTAGCCTGAGGGTACATGTATGAAAAATAAAAATCAGTGGTCCTACAGATAAATAAGTTCCAGAGATATAATTGGTAGATAATTGTCATTTGTGCAACTAAATTTAACTGCAGGGAAATGACCAGTAGTGTCAATGGTTCCTGGTAGTCAAAAAGAATATGGACTGAGAAGAGGAAATATTGATGACCTTTAAACGAACCTTTAATAAAGGGATGAAGACCAAAGCCAAGAAGCAATGGTTTCAAAGTAAATGCATAATGGGTAAATCCAGCTGACAAGCCTCAATGACTCACTTATGATAGAAAAACTAAAAACAAGGGGGTGCCAAGATGGCTCAGCAGGTTGAGCACTCAACTTGCAGCTCCAAGGTCTAGGGATCTTACTCTGACCCCAGCCCGTGGGGACCCATATGTTGAGCTGCAGTGTGCCCCCACTTCTGTTCTCACTAGGGCAAGCTTTTCATATGGAGACCTCTGGTTCAGCTTCCACCCCAGATGAGCTTCCCATTTAGGAGGTCCCCAGCTCGCAGGGGTGTGCCTTCCATGCAGGGGACCCCCACCCAGTTCCTGGCCAGTGTGGCCCACCTGTGGAGTGAAGTTATAGTAAAAACTAATGACATATACCTATGGAGACTGCTCTTGGCCTTCCTCTTCTCTGTCTCACTCTCTCAAAACAATAAAAGTAAATATTAGAAAAAAACTAAAAACAAAACAACAGCAACAACAACAAAAAACAGCTTGTACATTGAAAAGTATATGGTGGATGAATAGAAAAATATGCAAAAGAAAATCATTAATAAAACGAAAAGAAATAAAATATACAACTTTAGAAAGTGAGGGAAAATCCTCGGTGAGAAGAAAAATGCAAAGAAATTTTTAAGTGGAAAGAAAAACAATGAGAGAACTCACATGAATTTCCTTATACCCTCAATATGATAAGAGGGTTGTCAACTGTATAAAGCAAAGTGTCAGACATTTGGAAAATGGAAAATGAGTGAAATAACTTCTGGAAAATATAATAGATAATCTATTAGAAATAAAAGTAGAATTGACTGAGCTGTGCATTAAGCATTGCTGATTTTGGTATTATTTCAGCACATTTAGTGTTCAGTTTTTTCAGTTAATCCTTGATTCTCAATTGCAATCTATACAGTTTAGGTGCAAATAAACCATGGTCATAGTCAATATCAACATCAATATATTCAACTCCATCAAGAGACTTATAACTATACTTTGAAAAATATATAAACCTAAATATAAAACATTAGATTAGAAATATGATACACTACCTCTGTCCAATCTTTTTTGTCTCAGAGGTGTTATATGATAGAGCAGTACTTATTGTATTGTGATTTGAATAGTATAGATGAGAGCTTGATGTAGCAATTTAAGAAGATAAGGCCAAAGTCACCCCAGGTCAATGTTTGAAGAAAGGTACAAAAGACCTACAACTTTCTTAATGAAAGGAAATTGCCCCAGAAAATTACTTATACAGCTGAATGCTGCATTACTGTAGTGTTAAGCGAAAAGTAAAAAATGTCAAGAAAACCGATTTTTGTAAAGTACAAAAATAATTTTCAGGGGGCATAAATCTTTTAAAGGGGGCATTGTAGCGCAGCAACTCTAATGTATTAAAATGAAACTTAAAAGTGGTTATAAAATGGGAGCATGATCTAAGCAGAAAAGCATGGAGGGTTAATGGGATTTGCAGTATTCTACAGTAAAAGCTAAGGTCCTATAAAGGGGGTGGTTTGGCAGTGAGTGGTACAAAGACAATAGTGTACACATACTCGGAAGACAGCTACTTTAGAGTAGGTAATTTGCTTCATCAGTTTTGGACAGAGAGTTAGCCAATGGATTATTTTGTTCACAGGGTTTAAAAATACCAAGAAAGCACATAACTGGAGTATTTATGGAAGTGTTTTTTGTTGGTGGTAGTGTTTTAGCACACACTCATAATTCTGATCCAATAACAGTTTTGAAAGCACAGCCAATAGAATTAAGAGATTTTACTTCCATTCCCTCACTCAATATGCTACTTTTGTCTGCCTTAAGTTTGGAGCAATGAGGCAGTGTAAAAGTAAAGAAGTAGAAGATGATTTTATTGACTGCTATTCTCCTACGTTGATTTCTGTGCTTCTCTGGCTTGGCTAGTGTTTATTAGCTAAATATTTTCTCTCATGCCGGCTGTCATTTGTTTCTGAAAACACCTCATCATACCGGTTATTTCTCACCTGCAGTTTTGTTTTTTTAATGTGTAAAAAGATACAATTTCTCTACCTGGTCACTTACAATTGCTTCTTCTGTCCTTTAGCTTCTCTTTACTGAGACCTTGAAACCCCTGCCAGACCACTCTTGAGTTTTTGAGTGCTTCTTATGTGATCCACCGGAAAAACAATATTTCTTTTTTTTTTTTTCCTTTTCTCCTGTTATCCTTGCTACCCCCACACTCCCATTAAAAACACTTTGGGAATGTTGGCAGTCTCCAATTCAGCAATTTCTCTTTATCGTTAGACCATTGGCCAGAAATTCTTTAGATTTCACAAACGTAAATCAGAAGCTCCAAGATATAAATCACTTCCTCTGAGTTCTGCATTAAAGCAACTTTGAAAGGCTTGTGCCAAAAGTGAAAGCACGACAGGGCAAGGAGATTCAGAGAATACCAAACAAAGCTTTCCCTAGAAATCTAAGTTACATATAAACTATATATTACATCAGAATTGTATATTAGATAATACCATAAAATTGAAATAAAAAGGTAAAAATGAAAAGAATTGGCTACAAGAAAATTAAAGAGCAATGTAATATCACATAATTATTTAATTAAATGACAATTTAATGTTAGATTTAGTATGCATTAGAGTTTTCCAAAAACTAAACCACAGTTTGAGCTACTATCCAAAAGACAAGGTTTGCAGTTTGGATCTAACCATGGCAATTGCTTACTAAAACAGACAAACAAACAACACATCAGAATGCTTCAAAGAAATATAATAGAATCTTGAGTCTTTATAACACTACATTTACAATATTCAGGATGCAATAAAAAAATCTTTTTTTCTCAACATTATGAAGAGCCAGGAAACCTTATCTTTAAAAGGAAAGACATTCAAAAGGGACCAATACCAAGATAACACAGATGTTAAACTTGGTAGATAAGAACCTTGAAGTCTGTATTATAAATGTGCTCAAAAAAAAACAACAACAAGAAAACAAGGAATATATGGTCACAATAAATGTAAGGATAATAGAAATGATTTTAAGTAAATATGATGACACAATAGCCATTAATTACATTAAGGTTATTTAAAATATAATGAAATAAAACTACAATATAATTAGTTTTGAAACCTGGTTTTCTAAAAAATGCCTAATCAATTCTCACTGATATCTCTGCTCATAATTTCACAATGAAAAATATAACATATTTGGAAAAACTCAGGATGCATGCTGTACCACTCCCAGGGTTATCAAGGTGTTCTGTTAATTTTGAGAGGTAGCATTACACACTTTACAGAGTATATTTAGACCAGACATATACCGGTATGTCAAAATGAATCAAGGTTTATTGTTCTTTTAAATTGTATGACTCCAAATAACTTGATATAACCTGACATGGGAACAACAAGCTTTTTCTCATTCAGTCTAGAAATCTCCCTAACACTTCCTTTCCCCAAATAATTGCTTTCTTTGCAATTCAAACAAATAGGAATACTACCATTTCTGCTACTGTGTAATCAGAATGGAGATAGGCATGAAAGAGAATAGTCTTGGCTTTTAAAACTAATAGCTTCACCATAAAATAAATCTTGTGTCAGAAATAATTAGACAGGGGGTAAGAGTACACTCTCTATGTATAGTTATGTCACTTTACAACTTCACTTCATATTTTTATTGAACATTAATTTAACAAGTTATTTAATAAAAAATGTAACAGCATGTAAAAATAAATATAAGCTCATCATTAATGTAATAGTGCCTTGATTCTTTACCTAGGCACTTGAGAATAGAACTTTTAAAGTGCTGCTTACCATCTTCATTCTCTTTGAAATCTATTTCTGTGAGATAATACTATTCTATGAAAAACATACTATGTATAATCAGATCTATTATACCCAAGTGTTCACTTTATTTGAAATATACCCATGCGTTCATAGTAACAGATCAATATATAATAATGAAAATGAAATTTTTGCTGACATGATATTTTTGTAGGATAAAACAAGTGAGTCAGTCAGGATTATAGTGTAAATTTGTAACTAAAAATGTATCTGAAAACCTCATTTTAGAATGTCACAGAGAATTTTTTATAGTTATTTGTTCTACTAGAACTTGCTCTCCCATAATAATAAATTCAACAAAAATAAACTCTCAACTTGTAAATAACATTAACATACTTCTTTGGGAAAGTCTATCTTATAGATGTGGCACAATACAAGAGTCTCTATTCAGATCTGCTTCCTGGAGGTAAGCCTCCTTATCTTTGTATGCCCCTTTGCACAGATCTCTGGAGTAGAGTCTCCCCTACCAGGTAGTCATGGTTCAAAAAAACCACAGTGATGAAACGGTGTTTCTGAGCATGTAGAAAACAAGAGGCTTCCATGATGATGAGGTCTTGTCTAACTCAAAGAATATGTAGTTCCATACTCTTGGGTAAAGTTGGAAAATATGTTAGTCTGTTAAATAGTTTCATGGTGGGATTTATATGCTTTCCCCTGATATACAATTCAGGAGAAAATATAAATTAAGAAATAATTTTTGGTAAATTGAGAAAGGGTATTGTGCAATAGATTCCTTTATAATTCAAAATGAAAATATCACCAAGCTATCCCATTTGACGATTTTATAAAAATATTATTGTTGCTTAATCATTAACATACATATTATGGAGTATGTTTTTACTTACTATTTACTGTGTGAGGAATACTCTGTAGCAAAAAATTAACTTTGACCAAAGCTACCGTATTTTCCGGCATATAAGACGACCG